>LQNK01002324.1:288478-311550 GCA_001586405.1 Phoebis sennae | reverse complement strand
CTCCCGCCGCCCCCGATGCTCCCGCCGCCCCCGATGCTCCCGCCGCACCAGATGCACCTGATGCTAAAAAACCAGATGACGCTCCAGCAGATGATGATAAGTCAGACGATGGAGATTCAGGAGAAAAACCAGCCTCAGATGAAAGTAGATCGTCGGAAGAAATTCCAGCATCTGACGAAGAACCGAAAGACCCAGATGCAACTGATGACGGAAAAGATCCATCTTCTGACACACCCGATGACGATAAGAAAAGTGCCTAAATCGAAAATTCTATATTTGTTGAGACCTATACCACCAGACGCTGATCATACCGTCTATAAATCAATCTATAATGTCTATGATAACGATTTACGATGAAAATTTTTGTTTGTGCGAAATATTGAATTTGTATAATACATTTAGGATTTTAAGTATTGAAATGAAATGTAAACATTTAAGTAATGTACAGTATTGCTAATAGTAAATAAATGAAAACTAAAAATAAACCAACAATTGTTGTAATTTACATGAAGTTAACGAAATATTAAACTAAATCGTAAACTTAATAATTATGTAATGTTTCTAACAATCACAAAACTTTCTTGCCGGTTCATCTCATTAGCAGAGCATCTGCAGTCGGCATTCAAAACCGGTGAAAAATAAAAAATATGAATTATGTGAATATAAAAATATTGACTGACTAAAGTTACCTTAATGAGCTTAGGCCGGAGCTCTTCTATTGAGTTCATGATACATTTATCCACGTTGGGGTCATCTCGATGACATATTTTGATATATGGAGCTGGAATAGAAATTATTAATATTTCAGTACACATACAAGCTTATTTAGAAAAATGCGTCAGCATTAACATAGTAATACATACATAAACTCGCTCACATTTTTCATTTTTGTACTTAATTATATATTTATGACTCAATATTTCTTTAATATCTTAGAACACAAATGTATAAGTATTGAATTAAAGACTTTTTTACACTATTTCCGCTATTTATTTTAAAAACATTATTTCATTACAACCGGTTTCGAGAATTCATCATCAGGTCCTGTTGTCTTTAATTCAATACTTAAAATGCAAATGCAAGAAGTCACAATACAATCTATCAATTATACAAATGTATAAACTCAGACGGTCAGGTACCCTTATACGAAGTCCCAACATTCATGTCCCATAGGACAGAAATCCAAATTGAAAGAGAAGAGACAGAAGGAAAGCCTTATGTACACAATGATGCCTAGATTGTACTAACATATACCGCTTGAATCGATGGTTAAAATGAATCCCATAAACAATCCATGAAGGGACCCATTGTCGTCAATATAGGCTTTGTTTATTTGAATCCTTATCCAGATTGTTTAATGTCGCACATGTTATGCCTCTCGGGACACTCTTTCGAACAACAATCATAAACACTTGAATTGGGTGTTGAAACTGTATGTCAACACTCGATAACCGCTTATTGCGAGATTTTTACTACAATTACCTCGACTAATGGATGTATGATTTAAAAGTTAGGTAAGTTAGTTTTTAACATAATATGTTATGCCATTATTAAGTATAATATTTTATAACTTAAACTCTACTCAGAAGAGACGTACATACATCAAAATAATGAAAATATAAAAATATATTTGGTTCTTCTGAAATCGTTTAGATGTGTAAAAATTAATAATGTATTGCACTTGCATGCAACTAATGTGATAATGATAATAATAATTAAAGAATGTACCATATTATGCGATTATACATTTTGTATTCATGTTTATGATGCGCAATATCTTAATATATGAAAGGCACGTCGGAATTGTGTTCTAAATAAAAAGTAATAAACTTTAACCTATGACAAAGACATACTTCAACATCAAGAAATACATTGCGTTAACTTATTAAAAATTTTAATATATTCAGATCGCCAATATTTTTACGCGAGTAAATATTATAAAATGGAGTAATAGGTAATAAGGATTTATAGAAAAAAATGTCTTTTGCACAGTCCAATTACATAATCATTGATATGCCAAATTCCACACCTGCTTTCCAAAGGACTAAATTAATTTTTATTATCAGTATTTTTTTTCTATTACAAAGGAATAATGAGAATTATCTAACACAATCTTTACACAATAAGCATATTATTAAGCCTTTTTTAACTTATGATCTCATTTCCCAACATATAGAACTTAAGCTCACATCTTAATTTAATATGAACTAAAAAGCTGGATGCCTAGCTAGAATGACCGTACGTAACGTACAGGTCGGCATCGTAAATTAACATCGAATTCATATTTGAAAATAAAAGATATAACATAAAAGTAAAATTATTATAGTTTCAGCATTTAAGTCCACACTTAGTACATAAACTTTCGAATATACTTCAAGCAACATTCTAACACGATTTTTCAAAGCATCCACTTATTCATTAGTCATTTAGAAGTTCATTCAATTGAAAAATATAGATATAGTAGTTATAGATTATCGAACTTTTCTGTTTACCAATTAACAATAGTTTTACTCACAATTAAGTACTTGAAACTGATATAAACAACAAAACTGAAATTCAATCAACCGCTAACCAACGTACTTAAACAAATATCATATTTATACTCCACTTGTAATATAATATTTTCAATGTTTTTAGATTAATATCTAACTTAGCTGCAGAATAGGTGCTAATCAAATCCATCCCACAACAAAATTATATACATACGTATTTCAGCACCGACAAAGTGCAGAGCAAACAGGAACGAAGCGATAGTCAACATTTCGTTATCTTGCACAAGAAACTCTTTCGTAAACTTAACATTTATGTGGCAATGCCGTGGTTTCGACCGGCCGGCCCGATGCTCGCTCCGGCACTGAGCGGTCTACTTGCTAAGGACATGTGAATGTCCACTACTAAGCCAGAACGAACACCGATCATCCCCCTCTAATCCTAAGCGAACGAGCGAAACAAAAGTTTCCTATTACATGGTGGAAACTGTCTGATCCTGGCATCCAGCTGCAGTTGTAGCACGAGACCGTTGGCAAATTTTCCGATGTTTTCCATTATGTATATTTGTTGTAAGTGGTTTCCAATTAAATGTACCAGTTATGTCAAGGACTGCGTTCCATACTGTAACTAATGCCTGAGACCGCTGTGAATTTTTTACAATATTAATAATTGCGTATTCTTATTAAGGTTTCTAACGATGTAAAGGTATTGCTCTAATATTGGAAAAACTTTTGATAAGTTTACACATATATCCTCTTAGAACAAATAATTATATTAATGTTCTGTGTATAGAATAGTGGATGCAAATGCATCAAACATACCTAAATATAGAACTCTAGGATGTAACAATTAAAGGATTTTAACAATGGCGCCATTAGATTTTTCGTGTTATATTTTATCGTAGGAGGAAAATAATCCTTTAATGAAATTAATAATCATTGATACACAGTTGACTCTTAATCTAACCTTCTTTCGAACAAATATTATATTTCATAATTAGACGAAATTTGCATGGTCATATACACTACTTCTGAAGACTTTTTCATATGATTCTATTGGCATAATAATAAATAATATGATTCATGTAGAACACAAAAAGTCGGAAAAGGGATTTCATGATTATGAGTAATAGTTATTTCAAAATATGCAACCCTTGAAATAAGTAAGTCCAGCCTAAGAATTTATATTTTTCCCTAATTTACACTAGTAAATTATACAGTAAACGCCGTAATTCCAAATACCTTGGCACAAATATCTTGGCTACTGTTTCTCAACTCCTTGTAATATTATATGGTTGTATCTATTGCCTATAATTTGCAAATGTAGATCTGTATACATAGCCTACGTTTCAATTTTTAAATCCCATTTTCTCACTTAAAATTAATTTAAAATGTAGCATCTTTGACGACACGATGGGCGCAGTGGATATCGCTGTGGTCTATTGCACCGGAAGTTTTGTGTTCGATCCCCACGAGTAGAAAGTTATTATGTGATAAACATTGTAGTAAGCTTTGCTAAGTTTGAGACTAGATGGCGTAGTATTAAATGTCCCAGAGAATGTATTTATTTATTTAGTATTCGACGTGTAACATATCATAACTGATTGTAATATTGAAAAAGACACATATTATGAAGTAAGTGTCTGATTAAATCGCTAACTACATTGCAATTTCGTTAACCTTTACATACTGATTTGCGGTCTCGTACCGCTACTTCTTACATTTAAATTAATATTTTTAATGATCTATCCCTTGCCTTACATTGAGTCCAGTTACTGGCCATCAATAGTTCACATACCTTTCACTGATACCGGGATACGTTAGCCATTAATTCCGTTTCCTCTGGTGTCGCAAGCTGGTCAAGGCGAGCCACCAGCAGACCTAATACCGTGAAGATGCATTTTCGCAATCACAGCCTTATGATTTATACCTATGTTCAACTTTTGGTTGAAGAAAATGTGAGAAGAAAAACCTCTTGAATCAACACTTTATTGATGTGGATTGTGTAAGCAAGGAAATTCTGTAAACTGCTAACAATGAAAGAAATATGTCAGATACTCAAACCAGGATAGGCACTGCATACATATCCCCTAACGATAAAGCATCTCTTGGGGGATTATAGGTGAATTAATAATCTATAAAAAAAAACAATACATGTCATACCAAAATGTCACTGTTTTGGTATATTGAGGGTTTTGTAGTTTTTAAAAAATATTGACCTCGTCCAATTTTTTTTCTGGGACATCCTGTACATCTTCACCATATAGTGTTGAGTGATATTGAGAGTACGTAAATGAAGGGAAAAAAAAAACTTTTATTATCAAACTGAAACTCCAAAGTAAGTTTTGGTACAAATTTTCTTAAATTAATTATATGTGTGTGAAAATTTGTAAATAATATATACCTACTAGCCACGCCCCGCGGATTTACCCGCGTAACTTCTGATCCCGTGGGAATACCGAGACTATCATCTAAATTGTACTCGTTGCCCATATAAAAATTTAAACCTTATCTATATACGTATACCAAGTTTCACCATACTCGGATTAGCAGCTTTTGTGTGAAAGAGTAACAAACACACATACATACATCCTCACAAACTTTAACATTAATAATATTAATAGGATTGCTAATTTGCTAACACCGTGCATTTTCACAATCCTCTTGATTTATACCCATTGTGTAGTTTCGCGGTAATGTGTGATTTATGTGTTGGGTGAAAACTTCCAACATAATATCCGATAACCTTTGCTTGATTTATTATTAAACATTTAAATATTGTAAACTAGCAAGTCCACCTGTTAGCAAAAAATAACTATATTTTTAATTATCCCACGAATAATGGGTGTTGGATGGATGGATGGAGTTTGGAAAAAAACTGTCTTCAACACATTCATACATAAAAATTTATATCTATAACAAAAATTAGTGAAAATTATATTAAAATTTTTTATCTATTTGACCAAAAAATTTACTTATTATATAATTACAAGTAGCATCTACTAACTCTCAAACAGACGTCCAAAAATCATAGAAAAGGGTATGACCTCACGGCCTATTTATTATTACTGAATCAAAGAAATATATAAAAATAAAAAAAATAAATCATAAAAGCTTATACCTGGTTCTCAATTACTATTTTCGGAACCCCCATTTAAAAAACCGGCAACACATTCGCAAGGCTTCTGGCGTTGCTATCACTTCAACTCGTGTTCCGCTCTGATATAAATAAGTAAATAATCACGATCTAGTCCTAAACCAAGCAAAGCTCGTACTATGGAAACTAGACAACCGATAAACATACTTAAACATATTTTTTGTAAGTACATACATACTATAGATCAACACACAGACAGTAGAAAATTACAATGTTCATCACGTCATAATTATGTACTCGTGGGTATCGAACCCACACCCTCTGGCACAACAGCCACTGTTATAGCCATTGTTCCATTCAAGTTGTCCAATAAAAAACGTATCCTCCTTTTCTTGCATTATTTATTTATTTATTTACTAGCTGTCCCCGCGGTTTCGTGATAGCCCGGGATATGAGTGAATTTCCGGGATTATAAGTATCCTTGTCATTTTCCTGAGCGTAAGCTATCTACGAATTTTTTGCTGAATTAGAAATCTCAAATTAGAAGTGTTGTAACAAACCCGTCTTTGTTTTATATCTATAAAACGATTAATTATAATAATTCAGATGTTACATCCATCATTGGTTAGTAAAGTTACTTATAACTATGTTAGTATCGTAAATAAAAATCGCAACAATAAACATAAACAATCACACAGAACTTTACAAACCGCTCGAGACATGGATTTTGATCCAGTGTCTCAAGACTTAATATTTAAAAGGATTAATATTTCTATCAGAGCATCCTCCACAACATAGAAGGTATTAAGGCTGAGCTCTATTATTAAATGTTTTAAAATCTATCGTTTCTCAACCGACACTGATTACCGCGTCCGGTGACCCGGCGGAAGGGTTGTAGGATGCTTGGTACAAATCCGCTGATCAATTAGAAAACACACTCAAGGCTCACACGTTTTCATTTCTTTTAATTTTATGTAACAAACAAAAAAGTAACAAACTAGATGAAATGAATGAAATTAAGCGAGCAACATTATTAACATAACATTTTTAAACAAAATTTTATCTTACAGATCAAAGAAACTTGAAAATCAGTTTTATTTTTATACTAGCTTAGCTCCTCGGTTCCGCGTATATGTACAAAATTTAATCCAAATCGGTCCAATAGTTTCTGAGTCTATTCAATTCAAACAAACAACCAAAGAAAAAATCAAATCTTTCCTCTAAAAACAAAAAATTATCAAATCTCGAAACCGAGAGTATTACATACCATGCAATATATTTTCTGAACTGATAATACTCCTCTATCTGCAGATACCATATTACGCCTCATGTTATGATTTCAAATTCATTACATTTATTTGTGACATGATACTTTTTTATTTGAGGTGGTTATGAGGGTTGACGTAACATCGAGTATACCTCTAGAACTATTTTTATGAGTTACTAGCACCTGCTCGTGGCTTCGCTCGAGCTAATTTTTGATCAATAAAAAGCCTATCACCTAATCCTACTAATTGACCATGTGTAGGAACACGAAATTTCATCAAAACCCGTAAAGCAGTTGCGGCGTGATGACACACGAACATCCAATCATCTAAACATCCACACGTTTATAATATTAAGTAATAGGATTGGATAAAATTGGGAAATAAAAAATACTATTATATGTATTAAATAAATACAAATAATTTAATTGTAAATTAACGATTCAATAATTCCTTGATTATAAATATAATTAATTAATATTAAAAATTAAGGTTTGGGTAAGAGATCGTCTGCCGGTAGTGAGTATACGATCTTGTTAGCGGTATCCAGCAACACTTTGGAGACCGTCTTCTCGACGTAGGGCTTCATAGCTTTGAGGAGCTCACCTCGGTTCTGATTGAGCGCATCGTTAGCTACTTGTTCTGTAAAATAAATCGATTTACGCATCAAAATTCTAGCACTAAAAAAAGTGTCAAATGTACGGTACATTTCTATTACATGTACTGTGATTATACACATCTGGCTAATCATAGAACTAATCAGTTAACAAAAATCACAGCTAGTCATAACGACTATTAGAAAAGCAAGGATAGATGGGTCGTGACGTCAATAACGGCCGTTTCCAATATTTTATCTATCCCTTGTTTTACTTACTAAAGTCTGACAAATCTATCTATTTACACTTACTTTTATTTAAATACTAGCTGTGCCCCGCGGTTTTGCCCATGTATATAGCCCGATCCCGTGGGATTTCCGGGATTAAAAGTAAAAGTATCCTATGTCATTCTCCTGGTCCTAAGCCTTCTGCCTACGAATTTTCAGCTAAATCGGTTCAGCCGTTCTTGAGTTATAAGTGGAGTAACTAACACGACTTTCTTTTAATTATAGATGCTGTAGACGGTTAGCCTTTGCCATGACTTTTGTCAATCTTACGTCATATAATATGAGATAACAATCTATCTTTAATCTTTGGTACATTAGAAAGAAAGAAAAAGTTAATAATTGAAAACGGCCGTTAGACGATTCGAGCACCAGACCAACCGGTACCAAGGCGCCCAAATTCTAACAACTACTCTTTTATAGAGTTTTTATACAAACTGTGAAACTTGAAAATTTTCTCGGTATATAATTACAAACACTCAAGCAGTTAATAAAATTGAAAACCTTTGTAAAGGGTAAGGCAATAAAAATATTCGTTTCAGTTAATACAGAACTCAGAGTTAAATTAGACCAAATTTTTTTACACATCCCGTATGCAACAATATTCCTTATCATCCAAAAAACCTTTACCAAGAACTTTGTCTCCATTGAAAAGTCCGGTGAGGTGTATTTGATAATCCTTCAGGTCAATGTTAATTTCCATAGTCTTAAGTCGCATGTAGTCTACTCCTTCGCGTTGGTAAATTTCGCACTGGATTTCAATTTCAGCGTCGCATTTGTCTGAAAAATAATAATAATAGAGTAACACTGTTGACGTAAGAAACTATACATATGTCAAGAGACTAATATATGTAAATAATAAGGTCTATTATCTAGCTTCTGTTCTTTTTTTAAACTGATATGTATATACGTCTCTGGTATACTGAAATACTAAGCTCAAAGTTTCATATAGTTATACTTGTTATGATCCTACTTTACAATTGTATATCCTATTTTCTAGCTATAACTCTATAGCTAGAAAATTTTCAACGGAAACTTTTCAGGCAACTTCATCCATTGAAGCCTTTATCTATAGGTTTTGAATTTAATTAAATAAACTGGGTGACAATATATTGTTATTGATCATTGATTCTAATTTTTTTGTATTATTTAAGATGAGTACTTACATGCATCAGCATAAAAGTTGCCTTGTCCCTTGAGAGGTATCAGCAGGACCTGGGCGTCCATCTTATAATTGCCCTCCAGGTGTATCTTAGGGAATAGGACTCGGGCGCGAATCACATATGTGTCTAAATTCACACTGAAAACAAAAATAAAATATTTTTAATTAATTATAATAAAGGAACGAGTATAACAAAGTAATGTATTTTTTTCAAAGCTGTTTCACTTATTTTTGAAGTTTGCATCCATTTCGAAATAAGAAGCTTTTTTAGTAGTAAGTTTACTTTTTAAAACTATTAACACAACATTGAATGTAAATAATCAATAGCGTGAAAATCAATCGTATTTTTCTGAGCCTGTTTATTTAGGAACTGCAAAAATAACTTATGGAAACGCGCAAGAAACGATCACACAGAAATTCACAGTTTAGGTTATAAAAACAGTAATCGTTTTTCTTAATATCGCCCATAGGTAACTACCTTTTATTAAATTATCGATAAATGTATCATTTAACTACTCATTTGTTGGTTTGTACTTACTCAACGCTTTTTAAAGTGAAGTCGCTGGCGCTTGATATCTTGACATCTCTCGCTGATGCTCCGAGTGGGGCCAAATCTCCACTTATTGCCACCACCTAAAGAAATGTAAAAGTAAATATTTATAATTTAAAATTATAAGGTCAATAAATTAACGTGTGTACGTGCTATAACGTGATCTAATGTGACGACCCGATTGGCGCAGTGGATATGGCAAAAAGCAATGGATGTGGGTTCGATAACCGCAATTAGAAAATTATGATGTTTGTGAACGTTGTAATTTTCTATCGTTTTGGTGCTCATGTATCTATTGTATGTCTGTATTTAAAAATATATATTTAATAATATCTACCAGTTATCTAGATTCCATAGTACAAGCTTTGCTTAGTTTAAGACTAGATGGCGTAGTGTTAAATGTTCAGGAATATTTATTTACTCTTAAATTATTTGCGCCTGCAGTTTATGAAGTATTTCCATTATGTGTTTGTATCATAAACATAAAACTTAATATAATTATAGCTAGTATTTAACAATTACAATTCAGCCTTGCGATTCATAATTGAAACAAACCATGCTCCGCTTGCCTGATACTTAAAAATCTGGTCTTGACAGCCAGACAGACAGACAGCGAAGTGAGGGTTCCGATTTTATCCTTTGGAGGTTTGGAAAAATTTTCCTTATTATAAATTTTCAAAACTAATTTAAATGTTACCTCGTTAATATGAAACGGGTCAAGACTTGGCACGTTGATCTCCGGCATCCCGGAGATGAGGTGTGGCCGGAGCGCGTCCAATGACTCCTTCACACAATCGTTGATGGTGGCCTGGTCTCGCTTGCATACTTTTATGTAAGGCGCTGCAAAATTTTATAAATTTATTAAAAAAAATAGTTTGTACGGGGAATAATACAAAGACATAATTTTAAGTAAGAGCTATGATTCCATTAAATACCTATAAATTTTTTGATTGTTAATTATGTTGATTTAACTGAATCTTTATTATTTTTGACTTAAACAATTTAAAAGTTTTTCAGTCGTATTATGCATTTTGTTCGTGGAACTGCTAACATAGGATAACTTTAAAAGTACATCTCTGTTTTCTTTTCTGTGTGAAAAGTTGAATAATTAATGAAATGTATGTCTTTTTGGAGTATTAAAGATTGTATTTATTTATTTAATTTAATTGTAGCTGCACTTTATTGATTATTAACATTATCATCACACTCACATATTATATATTGCAATATCAAATATTTAGAAAGATTTAATAAAGACTTACGCAATTCTACCAACAGGACATCGGCAACCAAAAAAGAAAACACAAAGACAACACGAAACATTGTGTATGTCTATGTGTTTACCACAGTTGTTAACCGAAAACTATAACTCCATATACTGATCATCACATTTTATACCTCTTATGAAGAATCTATTGTCAAGGTGAGAGATAAACAAAAAAACAAATGTGCTTTTTAATTGTTCAGAGCGTACTTATTTTAAGGAAATACCGGTAAAATTAAAGGGCATTACATATATAATTAGTTGACCACGTGTTGGATTCCAAACCATCATTCAAACGTGAGATTGTTCTTGCGTACATAATACGAGGTATGTAATAATTACCAAATTTTGCTTTTATTTTTAAGAGAAATCAAGTCTTATTGTAAACTAGCTTTCCGCCCGCGGCTTCGCACGCGTGGGCTACTAAGTTCTGTATTTTTGTAGGCGCACGACAAAAGTTAAGAAAAATGACGATCGCAGGACCACTCATAATTATATGCGCATGTATATAGTGTTTTTTTATAATTTTCTATGGAAATAGGTCACCAAAATCTCACAGTGTGCGCGCCTCTTCCATATACAGAAATTTGTAGCACACACGAGTGAAGCCGCGGGCGAAGAGTTGTATATTTTTTGAAGGTTTTTGAGAATTTATTGAGTGTTTTTACCGTATCTATACGTTAAGAGTATAAAAAGACATGACCGCAATTCAACCAAAATCCCACATTGTCACGTGGTATGACATTTTCACGACTTTAGAAGCATATATCTCAAAAAATATTAAATTTAGCAAACAACGCATTTAGAAACCTTTGTTTCATTTTTAAAGACCTATCTAAAGACATCAAATTTAATGATGTATTCGTGAATTTAATTTTTTACCCTCCGTTTACATGTATGGAGAGCCACCCCTAAAATTATTTTTTTCAAATAAAATGTAGCCTATAATTTGCACCAAATATTGATCTATCAGCATGTGAAATTTTATCAAAAACTGCCCAGTAGTTATTACGTGATTGACGCACATACAAACAGATAAACAGACAAACAGACAAACAGATAAACAGACAAACAGACAAACAGAAAAAAAAAATCTAACAATGGTTTTGGTATCTATAGAGCATACATGTTGCATACCAATTACTCTTTTTGAAAAATATTCAATGTACAGAAATGGTTCGGTTACTGTTTTATTATATGTATAGATAATTAAAATTGAAAATGGTAAACTAAGTGCGAATGTGTGAGCATGAGAGCATTATTGGTCTCAGAAGTCAGAAATATATAACAATGTGCTGGTGCCACACCTACACTAATTTATATAGTCTGTGACCTAGCCTACTGATATATTACAATTATTATTCCATTCAGCCAAACTTCACTTTAATATAGCAGTGTTTATTCAACCCTCTTGTTCATTCGGTGGTTAACGGATCGGCTTGTTATTATATGAGACTATGGATACGTGAAACTGGCACTGGTACTGTAACAACTATCTACAGGCGCCTCATGTAAACGCAACGTTCACAGTAACGTTTGAAATCACAGAATTTAGAATCAATTTAACTACACTAAATTTAACCTAATCTCAGATATCAACAATATTTTTATTTTTTACATTGTTTTTCATTTAAATTGATTATCAGCAATGACTGCATTTGCTATTTGGATCAAAAAATAGTACGCATATTGAAATTTTACAAAGTCGGAAATTCCTCATATTATAAAGAAATCATCAACATATTTAAAACATAACAATAATAAAATATTAACGTAATTCATTTCAAATGGATCAAAGGTTTTATTCAGGGACGGTTCCTATTTAATTACTTTTTTATGGTTTTAAATTAGAAACATTCCAATGAGCACAATTATTTGAATATTTAAATTGTTTATGTATGAAACTTTAAATAGTTTAAAATTAAGACTTATTGTTTTACTAAAATATTTTTTTAATAAATATTATAATTAATCAACAACTAAAAAGATTGTATTTAGTTACAGTTCAATTCATCTAAACTCAAACAAAAGACACAAACATAGGACGTTGGAACATAGCATACAAAAATACTTACTATTCTTTAGTGAATTTAAAAGGGTAAAAATGTTCAAACATCAGATTACTTTTCCAAATTTATTTGAACTTTCTAATGATGAACGCACACAGCCTTTTTTTTCCAAAGGTCTCGAAAAACAACGTCGTAATGGACTTTGATAATTCCTGCCTTCCCGATGTAAATGTTTAACACGAACATAGTGAGATTTGTTATTATGATGACTATCTTCTACTGGATTGATTCAGACTGTTAATAAAATGTGATATAAAATTTCAAACAGCAAAACACTTTTCCCAATTTATTTATTAAACTTAACATATTATTTGCTAACATTACGCCTTAGGGAATAGATCGTCAACGGGTAAAGAATCCACGATCTTATTAGCAGTGTCCAGCAACACGTTGGCGACGGTCTTCTCGAGATACGGCTTCATGGCTTGCAGGAACTCGCCACGGTTCTGGTTGATCGCGTCGTTTGCGGCTTGCTCTGTGAGGGTTTTGTTAAAGTTAATCAATTTTGAATTAAAATTCATGAGTTTATTTCACGATTAGCTGATCCGTGCGGCTTCGCTCCCGTAACATAGTGCCTATAAAATATAGCCCTTGTTATCCGTGGATTATGTACCTTCGAATAGTGAAATAATTTTTAAAATCGGTCCAGCAGTTTTTGAGACTATTCATTACAACCAACTAAACAAACAAACAAAAAAAGTTTTCCTCTTTATAATATTAGCGTAAATTAAATACTTCTATTTGAAAATAAATAAATTTTGTTTTTATTTGTCATTGTCCAACCGGTGGGTTTAACAATATTGTGTTGGTTTTTTAATCAAAAGTTAATGAGATATAATATTTATTTGAATCGAATGATTCAATATTAAATTATATTTATTGGATACTAAGCTAAATCATTTGATTAATTTTAAAATAGTTAACAAAACAGTCCCTGTCTTAAAAGCCCTATTATAAATGCGAAAGTTTGTGAGCATGTATGTACGTATGTGTGTTTGTTTCTCAGAATTAAAGAGAGGCCATACCAAGCGTCTTTTCCCCGTTGAAGAGTCCGGAGAGTTGAATATGGTAGTCCTTCAGGTTAATGTCAATCTTCATGCTTGTGAACTTAATGTAGTCCTTCCCATCGCGTTTGTAAACCTCGCTCTTTATTTCCACATCAGCATCGCATTTCACTGGAATATCGAATACAGAATTAAATGAATAACGCTCGTATGAACACACACGGAGGCCAATCTTAACATAAACTAGCCAACAACGCGGGAGATATTTAAACAAACATAGATGCACTCTCTATTTCTTTTCTTTAAAAACACATATCATTTAATTTTTAATATCTGAACAATGGACAATGAAATCGTTACACAAAATACAATCTATTAAAACATTTTGCCATCATTGTTTTTTATAACGATATTATTCAGACGGACTAAGAAGAAAACACATTGTTACTAAAACAAATAAATAAACTGGAAAATAAATCAACAATCTATATCTATACATATAATAAAACAGTAACCGAACCATTTCTGTACATTGAATATTTTTCAAAAAGAGTTATTAGTATGCAATATGTATGATCCATAGATACCAAAACCATGATTAGAAATTTTTTTTCTGTTTGTCTGTTTGTCTGTTTATCTGTTTGTCTGTTTGTCTGTTTGTCTGTTTATCTGTTTGTATGTGCGTCAATCACGTAATAACCACTGGGCAGATTTTGATAAAATTTCACATGCTAATAGACCGACATTAGGTGCAACTTATAGGCTACATTTTATTTGAAAAAAATATTTTTAAGGGTGGCTCTCCATACATGTAATCGGAGAGTAGAAAAATAAATTCACGAATACACCATTAAATGAGTATCATTGGATAGGTCTTTGAAAATAAAATGCAAGTTTCTAAATAAGTTTTTTGCTAAAATAAATATTTTTTGAGATATACGCTTCTAAAGTCGTGAAAATGTCATACCACGTGACAATATGAGATTTTGGTTGAGTTGCGGATATGCCTTTTTATAATCTTAACGTATAGCATAAGACATTAAAAACACTCAATAAGTTCTCAAAAACTTTCAAAAAATAACTAACTCTCCACCCGCGGCTTCGCTCGCGTGGGCTACAATTTTCTGTATTGCGAGCGTACTGTGAGATTTTTGTTAAATCTATTTCCATAGAAAATTATAAAAAAAACCTATAGACATGCGTATATATCAGCGGTCCTGTGACCGTCATTTTTTTACACTTTTGTTTTGCGCCTCTACAAATACAGAAATTAGTAGCCCACGCGTGCGAAGCCGCGGGCGGCAAGCTAGTATGAAATAAAAAAGGCTTTTTAAAAATTTTTAACTGAAACGCGGTTTAGTTCAATTATAACCACGCTCACTATAAAATTTTCGAAACGGGTTATATAACAATATTTTGTTAACCGCGTGTACAATCCGTTCGAAGCATTTGTGTTACACAATATTCAATATTTTTCCTTACCAGCATCAGCAATTAAATTGCCCTGTCCACGAAGTGGTAGCACCAAGATCTTGGTGTCAACTTTGTACAGACCCTCCAGGTGGAGCTTGGGGAAACGGAGGCGCGCTTTTATTACATATGTTTCCAAATCCACACTGGAATGTTACAGAAGACTATCTTTAGTAATGCTGGAATTAGTTTAGTAAATATCCTCAGTGTAAGTAAATTTAGGAAATGGAGGAAAAAACATTTATTCACTACTGTAATAAAAGAGACAATAACAAAACAAAATAACAGAAAAGAACGCAAACTTGTTTTTATTTATTTTGATATATTATATCTTAATACAAACCTTCTGAACAAAAACTTACATAAAGTACTTAAAATTAGTATAGTAAATACTACATTAAAAATAATCAATATTTTATTATTTTATAACAATGCAAAATTAATTAAGATTAACTTGCGACGAATTGACGTAACTAAAATATGTTATATATCGCAAAATACATAAAATATGGATGAACTATTTGGTATGCGAATATATTTTTTGAGATATAGAAAAAATGATATTCCTGTAGTTTAGTTCCGAAGAATTTTGTAACTTATCGAGCAAATAAAAAAATCAACAGTCGCATTAGTTTTAGTAAATTTCTCATAAATATTCGTTTAATGCCAATTAGAAGTTAAAATATGCAAAAAAATGAAGACTTTATGGTAAAACACGGTCTAATGAGACCCAAATTCCACCAATATATACTATCAAATATATTTTAACTTACTTCATGGATTTTATCGCGAAGTTGCCGGCACCAGATACTTTAACATCTTTCGCTGATGCGTGAAGTGGAGCCAAGTCGCCACTTATGGCCACTACCTAATAAAACAACAATCAAAAATGTTAAACTTTTTCATCAATCTCATCGCCCCATATTTATTTATTTATTTTCAAAGACACTCCAACGACTTATTCACTAATACATTCGTTAAAAATTATATCTTGTAGAAGATGTGTGGTGAACTCGTTACTTATAGGAGTGCACAGCACTTGTTTAAATTGGACAAATTTTTACAATTTAATAAAAAATCAGACAGTGAATTTTATAATTGTATAATTAGGTAATTAAAGGTGTAAGCGTCAGTAAGGGCAAAATCAATAATAAAATATATATAGAAAAATATTTAACCGGACCTCATGAATCACAAGTCAGTATAGCAGAATTCAGAAGACGTCGAAACTGGGAGAGTGTATTCGAGAGTATGTCAAGTTCATTAGAGCGTGTACTGATTAAATTGTAGCCTCTCATCATCCTAGTTATAGGTGCTGATAGTCCGTGGTTGGTTCTTGATCTGATAATTTCAAAGAGATGTTATGTTTGCTAACTTATTCTACAGGCGTTTCACTAAGGTTGAATCTTAAGTAAGCTTAACGTATAATAGTAACTAGCGCCCACTTCTGTTACGACCTAGAATTTTCGAACAGAAAAATAAAAATATAATATGAATGTTTTTCAAACGTTAATATGGATATTGTATCGTCGTCATGCTATTAATAATAGTAACTAGTGTTCTTATAAGCCGCATATAAAATTAATAAAATGGTAAATTGAATGCAACTAACATGTTTTCTTGATTAAGTTACAATAATTTAAATTTACAATAGTACGGAAGTGATTTTATTACTTTAAATTTACATTTTTAATATAGAATTTATTATGACTAAGGCCTAAGTATAATGTATATCGAATGCTATATTTGTTTTTAAAAACCACTATAAGTAAATATATATTTATTGGTACTTTAGAAAAAACTTACGAAGCTTTTAATACTGAACTAACGAGGTAAGGAAAGCAGGACTCTCCAAAGAACAATCTATAAAATAAAGTAAAATTGGAAAAAAGGCGTTTCCTTAACTTTGAAATATCACACTTCTTTGCAAAAACTTATTCTAATTAGTAGCAATATCGGACGGTAACGTAAAACAGGTTATTAATTTTTTCGCAAAATCAATAATTTGATGCAAATTTTGTTTTCGTCAAAATCGGCCTCGAGGCTCCTTTCAGCACTATTAGTAATCCTAATAGTTTAAGATTCAGCCCCGAAAGCCCATTGCATAAATTCACCCTGTATATTTTTGTTTACTATTGTTAATTTATTTTTTCTCACCTCATTAATGTAAAATGGTTCAATACTCGGCACGTTGATCTCCGGGATGCCGGCCACGAGATTCGGCCTCAGGGCTTCTATGGACTTCTTAACGCACTCGTTGATGGTGGCCTGATCACGCTTACATACTTTTATGTAGTCCGCTGAAAGTAATAATAATAAAATTTTAATTTCCTTAATGTCATGATTATTATGAAACCGACCAAGTAGGGCTCGTGCTCGAAGGGGTTCATAAAAGCACCCCCTTGTATATATTTTGTTCTTAGTATTTGATATTGAGTTTTTTTCTTTTTTATTTGTTTATTAAGAGTTTGCTTTGTATCTTTTTTTATAATACGTGTCTCATTTTAATTGCTGAATAAATGTCCTTTTCTTTGTCTTTCTTTTCTGCCGCTGTATTATCTGCTATATTATAGCGGTAACACGAAAATTCATAATTTGTGAAAATTTTAGACTTTCAGGTTTCACGGTTTACAGCCTGAAAACAGGCATACAAACAGACAGATGGCTGATGAGTCTCCATTTTTACATTAAACCTATCAGAACCATAAAAACTAACAGCTTCACTTATGGACTAGGAATAGGCATTAGTTTAATTATCATTTTCTTGTGTTTTGGAGCCCAACTATGCAAACAAGCAAACAGTCAAATCTTGCCACTCTATAATAGTAGCATAGATTATGGCACTGGAATAATTTTCATATAATTAATTTTTATTGTAAATTATTCATCAGATTAATTATTTATTTTATGTAGGAATATACCCAAATTATCTTGATATAGATTTAAATTCATAAATTAAACTTAATGTCAATGATTTTAGCATGTATGTTTATAATTATGGTCGTAACTAAAATGATATGTACAGTGACAGTCGACTGCCTTTGACAGAATAATGATGCATTTATACGTCCAACTTATAATTATCATTGGTTAATGAATAGTAAGGATAGATGTAGCTGAGTCATGGATGCGTTTATTTCAATACGACATATATTATATAGTTAACAACATTATAACACAAAGTAAACGGGAGAAAGTTTGTTTTTATTTTCATTTTTTCTATGAAAATCATTCAGAGGAAGAAGAAAATATAGCGAGTTACGAGTAGTATACCTCATAAAATATGTATACCTATATAAAGTGGCCAAGTGTTGACTTATAATTATTTATTATTGTGCTGAAAAAATTACAGATAGTCTTCTTAAATTTACAAACGTTACAATCAACACGGAGGATGGCCTTATTAGTTAAAACTGATTTCTTCTAGGCAACCCACTGGTATAGGTTACTATTGATGATATAATTGAGGATTGTATAAGATTCACAGCTCCATTCATAATGTTCTCAATAACTACCGACTATATTTCTTTAAAAATCATATTATCTAAACGATTGTCTTTTTAAACCATAGGAATTTTTCACATGCCTGGCGCATGAACAGTTGTTTAGATGTAATTTATGACAAAATTGGGCGATTAGATGATGTTGGCGCACGTCTGAAAATTATTATAAACGTCTAGAATACCTGATTACACTTGCATCACTCTTTGTTTTGATTACATAATCCACAAAGATGCATTTATATTCGGTTTTTATAAGCCTGCTATGTCTAAAAATGCCAAAAAAATCGCAAGTTTGCATATAAATCAATTTTATTTCATTTCATTTCAATTCAAGTTTAGATGATTTGAACATATTTTTTAATGATGTGGCTTTATGCAGGTTTAAGGAATAAATTGTATTGTTTGGAATTTGAATTTGTAGCCATTATTAACGACGTTTGTGTGCAAAATATTGAATAAGCCAACCTGAATTGTAGGCATTCGAATTCTCTGAATATTGTGGCATTTGAAGAATCAATTTTAAACACGCTTTAAAACATATCAATTAAAATGTTTCAAAGCCACATTAGCAAAAACATTATTTAAATTATGCCTCAGTATGGACAAAATAGATTTTTATTATTTTAATAGTGACCTCATTTATTTAAAATGATGTATAAATGTTAATGATTTTCATATTATTAAAATTTTTAATACTGCCTGCTTTTAGTTTTTTATCTTCTTATATAATATGTTTTTATACGACCACTCTGGGAATAATAGGTATAATAAATATAATTAATGATTTTTTATTTATTTCAAAAAACAATATATAAGTTTTTATTAACATTGTAATACACTCAATTAAATATATTTTTTTTATATTTATCGCCCGTATTGCAAATAACTTCCTTTTTTTACCCTAGTCCTATTTTTACCCTACAGACTACTCATATATTTTTTTATTTATCCTAGTTCATCCAACTACAGGGCTTTCATATATACTCACGCAAATCTACCAATATTACATCAGCAACAAAACAACAAAGCACAAAAGCGACAACACGGAACATTGTGTGTTTTTCGTAACAGGTCACCGACAACTGCAGCCCTATGTGCTGATCACTATATTATATACGTGAATAATCCGCTATAACTATTAGACTATAAAAATCTAAAACAAAAAATCACGTTAAACTTACCATTTTCTACTTTTATACATTTTAATTTTTACTGTGACTTGTCTATTACTTCCTTTTTACCCAGTTCCTTTAATCGCATCCATACTCCGGTCTTAAAAATATGGGTACTAAAATGTAACCTACTTTAAAATGATAATTGTCCTACTTATTATTGCATACTTACGCAGTTCCACTAATAGGACATCAGCAACAAAACAACAAAGCACAAAAGCGACAACACGAAACATCATGTGTGGTTTCAACAACAGGTCACTCACAACTACAGCCCCATTTGCTGATCACTACATTATATAGCACGAAGTACACAAAATGACGGACACGCTAAAATCTGCGATATAAACAAAAAATTACTTATTATGATTTTGCAACAAAATATGTTTTACCTAATTAAAAGGAAGTGCTGGTAAAGGACATCGTATTTAGTTTAACACTTAATATATTGTTTAAAAAAATGTTTTCAGTTTAATTAATTTTTAAGAAATACTATGTAAATATTTTAATTGTAATTTTATACCATATTCGCAATTATACCTTGAAATTTTCCGGGTATCATTCGATAAAAAATGGAATACCTACAAGTAGAAATAGAAATAGGTGGTATTTACTAAAAATCTATGCTCATTTTCTTGCAAATTCGCCTAGCTAATTGTAATAATCTCCAGATTTTATCAAAAAAAGCATACTTCATAATATTAACTATTCAAATTACCTTTTGGTTTTCTTGAAATCCTGGTTGAGTTATAGTTGAAAACATACATTATTTTACGGTTAATATACCAAAGGAAATACAGATATTTAAAATTGTGCGCGAAAACAATTAATTTAAAAATTCCAGTAGTATTGTAAATTCCTTAACCTGACCAATTTATCCTGCGCAATAATATTGGAATTATGCTCAAAGTTCACAAAAAACTTTAATTTAAACATCTATATTATATTAATAAGTTTATATGTAGATATAAAGAATTTGGGCGCTAGTCCCCCAGAGGCGCGAATCCTTGTACCTATTTTTTGTACTAATTTTTTATCAAAACTACGGGATAGATTAGAAAATTATTTTTGATTATGATGTGCGCGGCTAACACTGCGGGACAATATAGTAGTGAAAATTCGTCCGTATTTAAGTCGACTTAAAATGCATATTTTAAAATTTAAATAAATGTTTGATTTATACTGACAGAATCTGTCATGAAATACATGAGTATCAATTGCTGCATTGCGAAGAACATAATTGTTATACATTATTTATTGTCTAAACATAAAGATTTCAATGGAGAATTTATTACGGCTAATTTTTTACTAACACTCTTCAAACCTTTGTATTATGAGGTATACAATATATTGAAGATAACGTTACGATCGTAGTATTTAATGCAAAGCAGATGATTGAAGAGCACAATTCTTTTACAATTTGAAATAACAACAACAATAAAACTATATGGCATGTTGTTATCGCGGTAAAAAAAAATTAAAAAAAGAGGTTATTAAAATGAAATTCAATCAGTTTGGGCTTTTTACTCTGGTGGAAAATATGTCTTAAATTCTTACATATTCTCCATACTTTATCGTTAGTTTGTAAAATACTGTTTTATCCTTGTTTAAGTTGAAATTACAGAATGTTAAAACGATCAAATCGCCATTTTGCATAAAGTGTGTCATTGTTAACTGCAGAATATTTTTGTGTAATAAAATGAAGATATAAACGAGAATGATCATAACGAAATCGTTTATAAAACTATTCGTGTTTTTCTTTGTACATCCAGAAATGTATGGCATAGGAGTTGTATTATATCCTTAAAGGTTGACAAATACCTTTTTTACTGTGTGGTGATGGGTTAGAATACATGTGTCGCCACCCCATTTCTACTCGTGGGTGTCGTAAGAGGCGACACAGGGTAATTCTGCTGCAAAACATCGTCAGCAATAAAAGAGTGGGGGCCGAGCATTCAACGATAAGGTAAAGCTCGTACCGGTGTTTGTACCACCCCCCAGCAGAAAATCGACGTGAAGCAGTATTGGCCGGTGAGCGAGGGCCCGGATGCCTATATTCCCATCCTGTTCCTCTTCCATCCTGTTCTACTTCTCTCCGAATACCCAATCTCGATGGAGACAAGCCAGCTGCGCAGGAGATATTATAGTGCAGAAATGTACGCGGGAACACAGGACTTGCACTCTCTATTCCTTTTCTCTCATTATCCAATGTTACGGAACACTGACACGACTACATTTTCGGTCCTGACAGTTAAATGACTCTCTTTATGTGCTCTTTAAAGCATGCTGTCACTATCGCTCTTATAAGGAGATAAAAGGACCCAAAGATATTAAAACATCCCTAAAGTGAAGCATCGAAATCAAAATGGTAAATAGTAATGGTAAATGGTAAAATATTTAGCCTTTTTTCAAACATTTTTTACGTATCAACAATTTTGCACTCTCACTGGTTTTAGAAATAATATTGATTTATGTGTACACAAAGCTGATATACACAAGACAGTTCCAAGAAAAACGATAATAAAATTATTTTCTACTTATCTAAACCCATCATTATTTATAATCTTAATTAAAATCTATAAGATTTACATTGCGGCTTTTTGACGTCACAAATCTACGCAATTATAGATTAAAAGCAATGTAGGAATAATTAAAAAATCTAATGGACATGAAGATACTTTAACACTTTAAAAGCAAGATGAAAAACGTAATTACAAAAAATATTATGCATGCATGAGTGTAATTAATTATGAAGAATTATACATATATTAACTTCAATTAAACTAATATAAAGCATTATTAATCTATTTTAACTATTGAAACCAGAGTCAGCAATTTTCTCTACAAAATAACCCTACAGTAATTATAGCCTTTAATTTTTTAAATTTTTAGTAGACAGGAGTCAAAATTTGCAAAAAATGTTGAAAATTATATGATGCTCGTCCCTACTCACTCGTCAAAATTTTTCAATAACACTTTTGACGGGAAGCAACTTGCAACGCATTATCAACCAATGTTAAAATTTAATCCCGTATCCCCTACTGGGGTCCCAAGGAGCAAAATTGTCCTATAACTTAATCTTATATCTTTAAAAAGACATATAAACCTTCTATTAAGGTGTAGACTGTTACACCAGGTCCTATAATT
>LQNK01002324.1:247201-281665 GCA_001586405.1 Phoebis sennae | reverse complement strand
AATACAACCGGCACTCCAAACGTCACAATGACAGCATTTATGTACATTTGGGAGTACAATATCTTTTAAAAACACGGCAGTACATGGTTTTAGTAAATTCCGATTGTTATATGTCAATGTTGAAGCTGCTTCCATGCAGGTATGTGCTCACTTTATGAAATAAGACTGCTAAGAGAATTTCAAAGAATAAAAGTTCTAGTTACTCAAAATCCTGTCTTCGAACAGAAGATATGATTTTTTCACCTTTAAAATTAGTCACTCTTTTCAAGGTACATAGTTTAATATTAGTCTATACTCTTCTCTTTAAACATCTTTTTATTTAAATAGGACACTTTGCGTTATAGTATGATCGATTGATTTCAGGGTACAGCAGTTTTGGAGATTAATAAACTACAAGCCAATGGGAATTATAGTTTAACAACTTGGTTAAAAACTTACTCTGGAAATTACTCAGCTGATGTAACGGGCATTAAAGCTATAGGCTTGGCTAAACTAGATGTTGAAAAAGATGGACAAGTGAGAGTACAAAACGTTTCCATTGACATTACTTTTAAGAAAATAGATGTTAAGTTTGAAAACTCTGGCATTTTAGCCTTTGTAATGCAGGGCGTATTTAATTCGCTCGGAACTTTTCTATTCGATACAATAAAACCTTATATTCTAAAGGATGCTTACACCAAAGTAATAGAAGAAGTCAACAAAAAACTTGAAGATGTCGCTGGTTTCGTGAAATTTCCTAACTCAATATCACCGATTGACATGATAATGATACATGCAAGGAAGAAAATTATTTCCCTACACAAAGATCCATTATTAATTGAAGATTATTATACTTCTGTGAGTGTTTTTGATGTAGGTTTAAACGGAACGCAGTTAAAGGGTCTATCAACGTTGTATCGAATTGGAAATACAACTTTTTTACTGGACAATAACACGGTAATCATCGATTTCGATGTAAGCACGCAACAAATTCAAGGATCTACAAATTGGCAAGTCACTACATTCAAAGGAATGATATCTAGATTCGGAAGTGCTACATTTACAATAAACTATATCAGAGCTAGAATTGTTCTGGGGCAACCGTTAGATACGAGGAAGACACCACATTTTAGAGATCTAGATGTTGACTTAGGGAATATACAAGTACGTTCAGAAGGGGCAGGAACATTAGACTACGTAATAGAATTCGCAATCAATATTCTACCAAATCTATTAAGAAACCAAATCTTGAATTCTTTCGAAGACCCCTTTCGTATGAAAATACAAAAGGAACTGAATGAAATTAACGTGGAAGATTTAATAAAGGGAAATTTACAAAACATGTATCAATTACAACAAAATGGCTTTAATCCGTGTGAATTTTTTTCTTTATCTAAAAATGAAAGATATGACGACGATGACTTTTTCAATTTTTAAAATAATTTTAATCACTGTTATGAAATATTGGTATAAACGAAACTATGAAAATATGATGCAAGCTTCATTTGCTATTTTAACTATTAAGGCGTTATTGAATCCGAGGGTTTTGTGTATAACACATTTATACAACCAGTAATGTATTCAATTGAATTAAATACAATTTAAAAGAATGTGTAATATAGTGTTAATTTGTATAAGTAGCTAATGGACCCACCTTCGCACTTTAAATCGCAAAATATGTGTAGGTATCTAAAATTTTTAGATAAAAAATTACGACATTATAGATTAGACTTAACATATTACATCCAAAAGATGAAAATATTTTTTTAGAGAATACTCCTAGCGCCTTTGAATATGTAATTGCATGTTACTACAATCCGTACCTTACAATCAGATTCTCAATTCAGCCACTAGATGTCGTTGAGTTGGTAAAAATGTAGAGTTGCGATTATTTATAGTTTAAATTATTTACCTGAAAATAAAATATACAACGCTAGATTATACAATGTAATATGTGTTTAAGAAATTTAAATTTACCTATAATATTAGATAGATTGCATAAATCCCTAAAATTGTAAAAAACTCTCCCTAAAATTTTAGAGGAGAATATTTTATTTTAATTGTATACAAAATGATTCAATAACATTTAAGGATGTAACGTAACGGTTTATTATTAATTAGCTTAGCCCTAATTATTTGCAAAACAAATATTCTAATTACAATTCGTCAGCACATAGTAAACATATTGTGATTAACAATCAAAACAAAACGATAACGAGGGACCAACCGGCAGTCCTCAGAATTGATTTGTGGAGTGACGTTCCAGCGAATTAGTTGGCCACTGATAACCTTCGACCCGAACAGACGGGATGCTCGCTCATTGCAAGGAAACAGTCTCTTAAAACGCAAAAATGTGGTTAAAAATAGTGATTCTGTGTTCGGTGCTCGCTTTTGGAAGCAGTGAAGGTGTGTTGAAACGTTTTATGTTGTAATTTACCACAACAATTTGTGTGATAATAACATAAATATTTTTCTACTGAACAAAGTGATGAAATTAGATCATAGCAATTGTTTTTGAATTTTAATAATTAAGAACTTAGAACTCGACAGTACATTGCTCTTCAATCATCTCTTTTCTATTACTATTAGAAACTATAACATTATAAAAACATATCAGCAAAGACCAAAACCTAGCAGGATTAAAAAGAAATAGAACTAATAAAAACTATACAAGGCGGTATCCTCCATTGAAATATAAAGTTAATTAGATAATTACGTCACTTTAATAAGCTGGACCATTTAATATGATATTTTCAAGGATATTTGTTTGAAGTACCTACTTAAAAAATAAAGCAATGTCTTTTTCAAATTGACTCGTACTGACGCTTGAATACAATAATCTGGACTAGGTTTTTAACGACGCGAACAATATACTAGAAATATTTCTTTATGAGTTTCTTTATTATAACTTCTAGATAAAAAAAATCTCTATAGGTTAATAGTAGGTATCGTTTCGGATAATAATTTATACCTTGCATTCCTTTCTTTATCTTGCAAATCACATGTAATGTAATAGGTTTCATATTTCTGCACCAATTATAAAATAACTTTATGTATATTTAATAGGTAATTGTTTCTTTGTTTTCGTGCTATATTATTTGTAGTTCAAAGTTAACAAATGTAGAGCAAATTTGTTTTTCTTCAATTCTAACCCAAAGAAAAATGTGATTACAGGTATTTTACGTTCTTAAAGACTTAAAAGTTCAAATAAAAACATTGACAGCATAAAGGGACTTATTGTTCTTTTGTTATCAATATTATTCTTACATAATATTTTTGTGATTTAGTATTGATTTTAAAGAAAAGGTATTTTTTTAAACAATTCTTCTAGATGCTTCCCACATTGAAACAACGACGGTATCCAAACTTGCGGAGGGTGAAGAGAAAATGAGTGAATACATTGTTCAGATGCTGGAACACTTTAAGAAACCAGATCCTGTAGGTCTTCCTGGAGCCAAGATACCAGAGCCCTACCATGTGCCAGATATGAAACAGTCCATGTCACTTGGGACCATGTACTTTAAAAACACGGCTGTATATGGAATTAGCAAATTTCGCATTTTACATGTAGATGCTGAAATTGGAGCTATGGAGGTGTGTACATGTATTTTTCCTAGCAGTATAAAAATAGACAATTTACATTCCCAACGCATTAATCTAACAAAATGCCACATTACCTTTTTGTTTTTTTTTAACTCAGACCTCAAATTGCGAACCAAGATTATACAGAACTTTTTAACTTAATCCTTTCCCATAAGGCTATTAAAAAAAATATTTATTTTGTATACCACATGATTATTATTGATTTTTGATTTATTTATACTTCTAGGTTCATGCAGCCCTTGCGATTGACAAACTACAAGCCCTCGGTAACTACACAATGACAACTTGGCTAAGCAAAGTTCAAGGTCCATTTGTAGTAGATGTAACTGGAATTAAAATCACAGCTAAAGCAAATCTTGGTGTCGAGAGGGATGGCAAAATAAGAGCTCAGGATATCGTTATCGATATTGGCTTTACCAATATTGCTATGGACTTCCAAAATGCAGGTTTCTTAGGAGGAATGTTACAAGGTGTAGTAAACTCTTTGGGAACATTCCTTTTCGATTCCATCAAACCATATATACTGAAAGAGGCATATACAAAAGCAAGAGAAGAAATCAATAAGAAACTTGATGAGGTAGCCGGCGATATGCAATTCCCGAACTCCATATCTCCTTTAGACATGGTTATAGCTGATGCTAGAAAAAAGGTTAGAGACATGCAAATGGACCCCTATAAAGTACAAGATTATAACACAACCGCGAGCATTTTCACTGTCAGTCTATCGCACACATGGGTCACAGGAATATCATCTTTCCATAGAGTTGGAAATATTACTTTGATTATGGAAAATAATACTGTTATAGCTGATTTCGAAATTGGTACGCAGAAACTGCAAGGCACGACTCTTTGGGATATTTCGGCTATTAGTGGCTTACTGTCAAGAGCTGGTAGTGCATCTTTTTCAGTGGAGTACATCAGTGGTAGAATCATTTTAGCACAGCCACTGGATACGAGACAGAAGCCAGAATTCAGAGATCTAAACCTTGAAGTTGGTAACATTCAAGTAAGATTTGACGGTGCCGGTACTATAGACTACGTTGTCGAATTTGCAGTTAATATTTTACCTAACTTACTTCGCTATCAAATAATGGATGCCTTAGAAACACCTATTAAGGAAAAGGTTCAGCAGGAACTGAACAAAATTAATGTAGAGGATATGATAAAGCAAGAATTACCAAAGGTAGATGAAATGCAGGAAGAAGGCTTCAAATTATCCGCACTTGTAGCCTCACAGAGTAAGGAAGAACCTTACGATGAGGATGAATTCTTTAACTTTTAGAGAATAATAGAAAAATGTGCAATTTTTAGGCACTTAATAAATTTTTACAACGTACTTGGATGTTTTATTAATAATTAAAAATAAACTTATTCCTCGTGTAAGGTGGTTAAAATACTTAAAAAAGTTTTTTAAAACTTACCTTCAAAAATAATTTTTAAACCGAAGTAATGGAAAAGCAAGTACTTAACCAAAACTAAACTAATAAAAACCCGGCTGATATTAAAAGTTTTCACCCATAAATCCTGCTGAGGACTTAACTGAGAAATGTCACGTAGGTATATAGTTTGACCTCTAGGTCTAGAATAAAATCAATAGCTATTTACTCTTAGTTCTCTGACCATTTTAGGATTTGCTAAGAAAACCAAACAAAGAACAAAATCTTGGGTACTTTTAAAAAAAGAACTAATGTTTTTTTATAATTTTTATCCCTCTTGGTTATCCACAGAGGCTATATGCATGTATTAAAAATCACGTTATTCAATCAATTATGTCGTCAAGTAACCCAACCGGTATGTAACGGTAACAATTTCTCATATTCAAAGCCAGTAAGTCCACTTTGATAAAGACATCCGTTTTATTGATATTAGAATTTAACAAAAATAACGGCATAATATAATGCATCATAAGATTATGAGAAAATTTTCAAAAAAGTAAACTTGTAAGTATGGTACTTATATTTCCTATTATTCTTAAAAACATGACTTAAAAACCAACCAAAGAGGTCAATGGCCAATTATAAATGACAATTCTCAGGGAACGCTTAAAAAGGAGGAAAACAAATCCTGACCATATTAAAACAATCAAAACAGGCTTGCGGTCGTCGCATCGTGTTTTATGGAAAGTAGAAGTTATCTCTCTGCCAAGCTCTAACATTGCTTTGGCCGAAGCAATACACAGCGCACGCCTGCCGCGCTTTAAAAAAAACAATTTGGAATCTTTCAAATATCCCGCGAATTTTTTAAATTTATCAATTTCGAATGCGAGTTTAATTATAAGCAAAATGAAATCCTATCAAGTTTTTATTCTATTTATCGCGGCTGTGATAACACCAACAACTTCGAATACACGTAAGTGATTTTATGTTTTGAAGAAAGTAGTTACTTTCGTCAATAGACTAGTCTAGGATAAGTACAGCTATAAACTATTTTGCGTTCAAAAGTCAGTTTGTAATTTTAATGTATGACTTGAAACTGACACGCTTTTATGAAGTTCCAATATGAACTTCGTTTTTTTATTTACGTTTAAATCTGTGAAAATGTATTTTATATTACCTATATTTAAAATCCATTGTCTTAATCTGTCGATTTCATATTTTTTATCACCACGCTGAATACTAAGATGATCAAAATAATATTTTTTTTACAAGAGAAGAGAATAATTTGTCTTAAACTTAACTGTATACTAATTGTTTGTATGAAACAAACAGGTATCAAAGAACTAAGTGCATTTATAGTTATTCTTATATTTCAATACTAATATATGTATTTATTAAAAAAGTTCATAATTATAATTCATATTAATAATTTTCAACAAACAATCAAATATCAAACTGCTACAAAATATAAGGGATATAAAGCTTAAGTGTTGAAAAATTACTATTATCAAGTTAAAATTATATGTGCTACTAAAGTTGTAATTAGTCTTGATACTTAATCTCAAAAATGTTTTATGTTAATAAAACCTAGGTAAAATAGGCACTTTATATTTTTGGTTGCCGAAGTATAACATATTAACTGATAAATAATACAAATTATTCAAAATTGAAGGTGATATTCACAGATAGTCATAGTTGACGCTGCGCGTTTACTCAAAAGTGATTCTCTTTCTCAAAAGTGATTAAGCGCATGAAAAAAAAGTTCAAATAAAATTTATCCTAAATTTTATGCTCTACAATTTTTATAAAAAATCTTAACATCATCGGAGTAATAGAAACTGAGTTAAACGTGAAAAACTATTTTTATGACCTTTGACCTCGTACAACTTCCAATATAGACAAGTAATTATATCAGAATTTCGAAACAGCTTTTAAAACACCAAAATAAAGGTATATCTTATTAAATATTAAAAGTATTACCTCACATTCCCAGGTTAATCGCTAAAATGACTGGACTATAGACTCAAATCAGAGGATGTATTTATTCGTCGCCACTTTTAAAACACCTACGAATTCGAATCAAAGTTAATACCGTCAATTTAAATATATCCGCTCCACCAGTCACAGTGTAAGATCGTATTTTTAACATATTGTTTAAATTTATACTAAAAATAGCTAATTGTGCCCCGCGGTTTCACCCGCATATATCTCCCGTTTATGTCGGTTTTCCGGGATAAAAACTTTCATATGCCCTTTGGTTGAAATGCCAAGTAAAGACACACAGAATTACTTACGCATGTATAAAAGTAGTATAGTGTATTTATAAAATAGTAATAGTATTATATTTTTTTCTATTTGGATTTTAAAAAAATACTCAAACTACCTACATCATGTAACATTTCCTCGATTTAAGTAGAAACAGGGCTTACACATAAATTATTATGTAAACGGTGTTTTTCTTAAACGAGGAGGAAAAATAACGGCAACTATTAAATAACATAACATGCATACCTCCAGTTTAGGTAAGTTCATAACTTTCGCTTATAATACATATTATCAAAGGTATATCCTTCTTTTTTAAACGTTTTGGAAAGAAGTTGAAGAAATCATTTTATACGATACTAGCTGACCCGGCGAACTTCATACTGCTATTTTTTATAACACAGGAACTATTTGTATGGAACTATTGTGATTTTTACTATTCTATTCACAATTTCTTCATATTTTTTCAACGTTTAAACCTTCTCTGGACTTCGCCGAATATTTCAATACTATTGTCAGTTAAATGCGTTCAGCCGATCTCAAGTTTAACCGAGACTAACAATTGATTTTTATTAACATAGATTATAAATTTTTTAACCTGATATAGTTTTTTTAAAAGTTAAAATATTTCTTAAGGAACACCATTCGAAATTTATAAAATAGCAAATCTGAATCATCAGTTTATGGTAATTGTCTTCCAAAACAGTCATTAGTTATAAATTTATGAAAATAAATAGATCTTATTTTTAACGAAATCAACAAGTTCATTTTTTAACTACGTTAAAGCATGTTTTGAAATTCAAGCACTTATTGAGCAATAAGCAAACCTTTAGTACAATAAAATTATAACAGTGTCTGACTTAAATATTATAGTCGTCGGGGTAAGGTATAACAGATGCAATAACATAGTAAAATATGTTATTAGTTTAAATTTAGTCTAATGTGTGTACTTCGTAACCAATGACTATTAAATTCTAAGGTGCAAACTATGCTCAATGTTAAAAGGCAACGAACCTTGTACCGTATGCACAATAACTATAGACAGTTATGGTTTTCCACAAATTATGGTCATCGTTACCTTCACCTCATTTCTTTGCCGGAAATTATATGCATGTGTGATTAACAGCCAATTAATCGTATATGTAATCATTAATTGTGCGTTTTCTACGTCGTCAACTGTCGTTGTCTTATAAATACTTCTTGAATACCGTTTAATTGGAAAGCTCTATTTATGTTACTATTAATGAGGAGGATGTTTACCATCATTGCTTTAGTTCAATTAGTTCTATGTTAGTTTAGTTCAAGCTAAATTAAAATAGAGTCATCATTTAATTACTTTTTGCTTTCGATATTTTATAATAACAGAGAAGCGTCACGTCTTTTAAACGCTTTTCATGTTCGATTGCTACTTAATAGAAATTCCTCAAAACAATCCTTGGTACCTAAAGGTATATTTTTTCTTTAAAGTAACAAAAAAGGAATTGAGTTAACATCCCATCAACATCTAAAAACGCCTAATTACCATTCAACTTATATTGTCCTTTGTACCATTCGAACTTTCTAAAACTGCAAATATTATTTGTATTTTTTTCTCCAATTCATGGATTAAAAATATCGCAGAGCAGTCTTACCCACGTCTAATGATCTCGCGTAATGATCTTACGCAATAAAGAAATTGTAAGAAATGTGCAGTCATCATGCGGAAGATACTTCAAGTCTAATGTGATATAAATGAACTGAGTTATGATATGTATTTATAATTTTGCAATAGCTTTTGTATTTAGGTTATATTTTTTTAAGCTTAGGGTTTAGCGCTGCTGCACTTATAGTCAAAACTCCAAATAGATACAATAGAAAATTGTAATAATCAAATTTTTCTTAATTAATTTGTTATAATAAATAATGAAATAGTTCAGAACTATTCAAATCGTTCGAGAACATTCAGACGTTATAGAAAAGAGTCGCTATATTAATATTGAAATATTTCAAAATGATCCATCAATGCTGTTTCAATTAATTACAAGATATTTAACGTTGCAATGAGTTCCAGAAGCTTGAATGGATAAACTTGAAACTTAAATCAATTACATTATTATCGATCAATAACAAAATCTACTTCTATTGATTTTATTGTAACTTGCTACGTGGGATATTTCGAATTTTATAACTTAAATCACTGGTTAAAAGTCAAAACACGATTTGTAACTACAACAAATTACGATGTAATATGTCAATCATTTGTACGACGTGCTATGACTTTTGGCAAAAAATAACGAGGGGTTAACTTTATTAGTAAGGTTAAATATTGCTTCACTGTTTTTGCAATTCATTTTGCTAATTATATACATATATTAGATAATTTATTTTATAATAGACATTTGTTCACTCGGGTAGACAAGAAATATATACTGAATTTAATAGTAACTACAAATAAAATAATTTATTTCTATAGGTACGTGTAAAAGCAATAAGCCATTTCGTTAGATTCTTTAACTAAATCAAGTTTAATGATATTTACATTATACGTACATCATCACTTTCTTGGGCAAATATTGTAACATTAATTAAATGTGCCATGTCAGAATGCAAATTAAAATTCTTTAAAAAAAATTATGTATGTATGTCCCCGCGCCTACTTGCGAGGTATGGGAGAACTTTAATTTTTCCCTGAACAGTTTATGGTTTGTATGAATATGCATATTCAGAAATAATTGTCGTAACCCATATGTAAATGTGGAAACCAATTGTACAATTCCTAAATGCATAATAATGGTTAAGACTTAACGCGTTATGCACATAACCAAAGGTTTTGTAATTTAGTTACAGGTCACCATTTTCACAAAACAACCTTTGGTAGATGTTTGCTACTAACAATGTGGATTATTATTGGAATATTTTAAAATTACGGAACAACTCTCTTTCTTATAAAATAGATTTATATATTTTTTTTTCATATAACCGCATTTATTATTTATAATATATCATGTTCACCAGGTTGAAAAAAAACAATATTTTTCAAATAAAATATGTATTTCAAAAATGTCGATTTTTGTTGAAACATTAAATTACTTTTTCACTCAACGATAAATAAAAAATGCATTTTAAACGTCCAACACAAATAAAGTTTAAAAACGGTACAAGCAACACGATTACTTCAAGTTTCGCGGACAAGTCTTTCACCGGCCACTGACCCCACGGCCATCATTAACTTTTTATCTGATCAGGTCTGGATATTTACTAAAAAAAACTTTTTTTACTAAAAAGTAGTAAAAATTGAGAGAATACGAAGGGAAGACGAAACCATTTCAACTTACTTATGGGCTAAAATAAGCAGCTGGCTGAATTAATCCACATGTAAATATTATTTTACTCATTCTTATGTACGTACCTAATGTTTTAAAAACAATAAATATTAAAAACTCCATCATAATCCTGCAGGAGTGTCAATTGTCATAGAGTTTTATTATTTGTATATTGTAAAAATACCTGCAAATTGTCAAACGATATACGAGTAATGTATAGATTCGCAGGTGACCCAATTAACTTAGTTTAGTATTATTGGCATTCATTGTTTACATTTTAGTTATATCTTTGATCGCCACAATGTTGTGGATAGGAATAATGAATGAATATTTCTGCTCTTCTGATTTCTTGTACAAAATCTGATAATTGTCTTATCCTAAGCAATACTATGTTACATTCCTGTCAACGTTTTACGTTTTATCCACTCTTGAAGCCCCAATCCTGAAGGTTTATAATTGCCAAGTTCTGCCTTAGCTTAAATGATAATACTAAATAATACTATGTGAATGGGTTATTGTGACGGTTAGTACCATGCACAATACATGTATTCTCACATGCTTTAAACATTATTATATCAGTTTAGAACTTAACTATTAGTTGCACTCCCACTTCCTCTTAAACATCGTTCAAATCAGCAAAAACAAAACCTACAATCCCCACCTAAAATAAATGTTTAATTATTCTCAATACAATCATATCTGAAAATATTTACACATGACTAATTCTCTAAGCTTTTGTCATACTTAAAAACATATTCACATGATAAATCAGCCATCACATCATAGGCCATCACACAAAGCATTGTGTGTCCAGATAAAACGTCTGAAGGCCTAAGAGTTCCCATTGTCCAGTGTTCATATCTATTGTGTTCACCGACTACCGTTATCTGAACCTCTCTTGCATACTAATGGAGGTAGAAAGCTGGACCAGCTATCGATATTGCCTATACACTGTATAATAACTGTTTCTTTGTTTATTGGTTTAGCGGCTTTTCGGCTACATTGATTCAGGTCATGATTGGAGAATCCTTTTAGTGTAGGATCACATTTCGGCGTATTAATTAATTCATGGTATGTCAAGCGTGTTATTATGGACTAGTAAAACAAACTGGATATTCACACTTAGAATTTAAATAATGTTATGATAAATCAATATGCATTTTTGTATAGGAAGTGACTAATTCATTCTCGTAAAATACAAGACAAATATATCAAAACAAATAAAAAACAAGTGTTGCGTATCCATCTATAAAAAAGTTTTAAGGTAAATTTTAAAGTCAAAGTTAAACGATATTAGATTTGATCGTAATACTGTTTTAAGAGATATTAGTAGGAATGTATATTGTTGTCAAAAATATAAATTACTATTTACTATACTAGGTATATACTAACATTGTTTCAGATATTTTCGGAGAACGCTGTTCTACTCAGGACCCAAATGTCGACGCTTGTTTACTTCGCAGCTTCAACCATCTTTTGGATTACTTGAAAAGTGGGGCACCAGAACTCGGCTTAGAAGAGGTATCATAACTATTACACAACACTTACTTCATACTTAATTATAAGACAAATTACATTGTCACTACATTTAATCTTATATCATTACATTACTAACGTTAAAAAGCTTACTTTCTCCAATTAATAACGTTTGTATTTATTTTAATACTCAAAAAACGTTATTTTTAAGTATTCTGGTAGAAACGTTGGAAAGTGTTTACTTGCAATATGATTTATCACCTTTATAGTTTTTTACTTTATTACGACTGATTAATACAAGTAAGTATAATTACTGCCTATAAATTGAAAATTCAATAAGCTACGAATTTAACTCTAATATTTATTTGTATTAACACATTTAATCTTATTTTTTCATATCATAACAATGCAACTCTCGATCATTATTGAATTAGTTATAGCATTTCATATTTCTGCATAATATTAAAATAAAAATGTTTATTGACAGTCAGACGAAATAGTGATCGATGAGCTGTCAATAGCTCTGGGCGGCGGGCCCGACGGCTACCGCGCCAGCTTCAAAGACATCCACGCGACCGGCGTCAACAATATGACCATCACTAATGTCAGGTAAATGATGCTTCATAACAATATTATGTCTCTTACAAGATGATGTCTCTATTTTACATGAAATGAGAGGAACTCTATGTTTTTTGGTTGAGTTTTCCAATTTTAACAGATGTTAAATCAAACTTTGAAATAATGTCGTCAAAGGTTAAATATATAGTTTATAATCAAAAGTAATGCAGTTTAAATTTACAATTTATTGGAAAATTTAAAAAATCTTAATTTTGTTTTCACGAACACTGCAAGCAAGTGCACTAGTTTCTAAAAACCAAAGTTTCTTTATAATCTTCGACATTTTAATAAAATTCCATGCACGTCTTGAATCCAAAGTCAAAAGTACATCGTACTTTTAATAAGCAATATAAAGTCGTACTCAAATAGTGCATGGAAGAGTCAACAAAAATGTATTCCTTCTATAAATAAATCGTACCAATTACCTACATTTTATAGCTCGTGTGGACGTGGTTCTTTATTAAATAAACTGCATGATTAAATTTGCAGAAAATCTGGATATTCTTGCTAAATATTATAGACATGTTGATATAACACTTCTAACCCTCGATTTTATTGACACAAAGCAAAAAGAAAAATTCTGTGAAGATTGTTGGTAAAAATATTAGGACCAAAAGCCTCAGAATAGGTACTTGTTAGCACCCCCCTTTCGACTTATCTTCCGTGTTTATTCACGGGTCAAGACCTGGTCAAACACCCTTTTAGGTGGACAAAGATGAATACGTGATCGTGATTTGAATAAACATATTTTATGACACACGGTTCAACCGCACGACCGATCGATTGTAACGAACAAAGCCACGCGCTCAAACTACTCATCCTCACCTGTTCGAATGTTTGCTATGAATAATAACCGCAAACATTTGTTCTAAACGGCAATGATTATAAGATATATGTGCGATTTTGACCTTCACTGACCCTGAACATATTTGTCATCAATGCCGAGTCTTCTAGTAAAAATCATTTTAGTAAATATTATTGTGATGTTCAAGATTTTGCGTAATCATTGTTGAGACTCGCCGAGTTACGAATACGAACAACGCGTAAATAATCAACGTAAATTGTGTATATCAACAAATTATTAAAGAAATAAATTTGTAGAAAAATCTAGTAAAACCTTCTTTCCTAGGTAACCCGTTGAATCATTAGAGGCTTTGTTTAGACCGCCTTTTACCAAATATCCTTTTCTTTTTTCTTTACTAATTATTTCCTCAATACCTAACTTTTATACTGAACCCAATTCAATGAACACATCAAACATACTACTATTATAAAAGAAAAACTTTCAATGGTTCATTACAATTATGATTTATTAAGCCTGTGGCCTCAAATTAAAGACAATGTTGACCACTACACCTCACCACTCACCACTCACTTGACCACTACAACTTAGGACTCTAGTAGGTAGACGTGCTACATCCTAGACCGCATTGCCACTTAACATGAACATGACGGTCAAACGTTTGCCTGTATGTTATAAAACAAATTTTGGCTTAAAAATATTCAAGGTAAACTTTAAAACAATACGAAAATCTCTCTGTTCTTCACAGATCAGACTTAGAAACCCACCAGTTCCAGCTCACAATGTTCGGACCTCACATCAGCGCCAAGGCCCGCTACCGGTCTTCGGGGATTCTACTCTTAGTGAGAGCCTCTGGTGGTGGCGACTACTGGGGTGAATATGGTAAGTATTTGTATTTCTATGGTAAGACTTTAGAAGGAAAGTAGGACTGTAGGAAAATTCGTAGTATACAATTGTAGATATCTATGGTTATTGATTTTATTTAGGTACTAATATTATAAGAGGTTGTTTATTATTTCCATTCTCCGAATTACTGGACCAATTAGTATACCAATTCCAATTCACCTGAATTCTATTCATCACAATTTTAGTTTAACTGGACTAGTTTTGAATCTACTTCCTGGTGCGTTAAACCACGATGCCAATTCTTGCTGAACTTGATATAAGCTTCTAGAACAAAACATTTCTCAGACTAAAAACCCCACACTATTATCGCATACTTATGCTAATGCTACCAAGAAAGTGAATTTCCAAGCACAATCGCGAGAAAATATGCGAAAACATTGCAGACGGTGTGAAAGCCAAGGTTTACTTCCGCGGTGCGCCGTACACTCGCAACGGACGCACGTACCTCAAGCTGCAGCAGCTCAAACTGGACTTCTCCGTCAAGGACATCAGGATGGGCGTCGAGAACTTGGAGAACAGCAACTCTGTACTGCGTAAGTTTTTTGCCAAAATTAACACAGGGTCTCCAAAATAGTACCTATGTTTCGAGTTATGCTGTATACAAAATGTCAACTCAAATTATTAATGAATGGTTTTAGACATTATGACAGTCTCTACTTAGTCATTTTTTCATTATCAAGCCACCTTTTCACTGAGTGACTTTTAATTCTTATGCCGCATTTTCACCGAGTCCCTTTTTTAAGTAAAATGCTGCGTGCTTACTAAGTCATTTTGTCCACTGATTTACTTTTTAATTTTTAATATTGCCAGTTAACAATTTACATTATAAAGCCACGTGTTCATTTAATCACGTTGTTTTCTAATACGGTGCGTGTTCACGTATTCACTTTTACACTAATGCGACCCACGTTTCATGTAAGGCATCTGCGATACTTCGATGTTGTATATCTTCATGGGCTGCGGTCAGCCACTTAACATCACGCGAACCTCAAGCTCAGCTTGCCTGTAGCATAAAAAACATATTTTACCTTAAAAAAACTAGCACTAAACTCTTATTCCCACAATTGCAGAAGCAGCCCTCAACCTGTTCATAAACACGAACGCTCAGGAACTCCTCAAGGAAATGAAGCCCGCTCTCAAGCGAGACCTCGCAGACAAGATGTCGCGATTCCTGGACAGAATCCTCGCGAAGATCCCCTATGACGACTGGATACAGGAAGACGAGGAAAAGGAGGAGGAAGAGGAAGAGGAGGAGAAGTAGAAGAGAGGACTTGAATTAAGCGCTAGAGAATCTTCTTGGAGTAGGTAACACCCGCATTCACGAACAATAGTTTGAGATTATTCGGAGACAATACTTGATTCTTATGTCACGTGGTGTTTTGTTTTTGATATAAAGGAAAAATTTTGAAATTTTGGAAGTATTGTTCGTAATTACGGATGTTAGAAGAAGAGGAGAGACTAAAAGGACTTGCGTTGTACACTATTTAGAAATCTTGGAAAAATAACCTCAGATTCGGCACAGGGGCGCAACAATTGGAAAATTATTTGTGTAAGTTTTGTTCTGCGTTCCTCAATGCTTTCTAGCATTAACATCATCCCCTAGACCGCATGTTAACAAAAGAACTAAAAAAAGTAGTTGTCCAAAATACCTTATTGTGTCATTATTAACTAAAATGGTAGCAACTTGATTCATTTCATTATATTAACTTATTTATTTCATTATCTTGAATGTTGACTAAAAAACAAATAGAGACAGAAAATACTGCGAATACCCTACTATAATTTGTTTATGTATTGGTTTATTTGAAATTCAGAAATTGCCTTAAGTAATACGTACAAAAACAGACAATACCTATGTTATCCTTATTTCTAGTTAGTGTACAATGCGCAGGCGCACATTTTTTGATATTTCTTTCTTGTAAGTGTCGTTTCTGCTCATATATTTCAACACCATATTATTTTATTTCATTGTTTTAATTATTGTAAAATATGTTACAAATATGAACAGAATCAAAAGGTGCTATAAGGTTGTGTGTGTTCGCGAAAATTGAGAAAATATCGTTTAAAAAAATTATTTATTCTTTTAATAATTCTTATAAAAAACGTTAATGTTTATGTTGTGATTCTTCCCTTATATGATATTTTTAAATAAAAATACCTAAAAGTATGATTATTAGTACCTATATAGGTAATAGTATTTTAGTAATACTTACGAAGTAACTATTTGGTAATCTGTGGTAATTCATTGATATCGAACGAGAACATTGTAATTGAAATAAGTTATTTTACTAAATTATTTATTTAAGGTATTTTAAGGAGGATTGATTAGTTTAGTATTATTAGAAAGAGATGTCTCAGTGAATAAAATATACTTTAAACTGCTGTTTTATTTCCGATGCGATATCTGCAAAACAAAAAATTAAAAGAATTCGAATAGTATCAATTTTATCTAATCACCAAACCCTAGTGCGAATTTTTTATCTTGAATATAATCGCTTTTAAAAAGAAATCGCAGTTTATAAAATATTAATCTGCGGCAAATTTCCTAGTTGATTCTTGTTCTCATCGAATTTCCCTTGAATCACAAGTCATAACTGAACTTATGATCCAAGTTTCTACTCAAGTTTAACGAGCTCTTAGATGTCATGCCGACTTTGAAGGGAAAAAGAGGCAGAATCATTTAAGTACATATATCATAATTAATTTAATACCTTGACCATGAAGTGAATACTAACACCTATAAATTATTTACATGGGCGTACCGAGGGGGGGGCAGGGGAGGGCAGCTGCCCCCCCCTGGATATCGTATACCTCTCTACTCTTTATTGTTATGGATTAAAATTTTAGAATTTGCAGGATAACTTGTTGGTGTTTTCCTTATATATATTGTAGGTGTCTTTGCCTTACACACCACACGTGTAAGGCAAAACAAGCGCGCGGGAACTGGCTTAAAAAAATTGATTTGCCCCCCCCTAGCCCAGAACCTGGGTACGCCCATGATTATTTAGCTACTGAATTTTAGCATATTTCATCCTCTTGTCCACCGCATCGTACCTTATAAATTTTGTCCTATAAATTATAATTTAGAGAAATTTAGAACATTTGTGAGCATAGTTTTCGAGAAAAATAAAGAGGCGCCTAAAAAATGTAAATACTAATCGTGTTTACGTTTTCCAACAGGCGAAAATTTTTCAGATAATAAATCTATCACAAATCACAGTAAATGAATTTATATCCTAGAAGACAAAGAAAAATCCTCTCAAAAAAGCAGCATTAGTAAAAAGCGCAGATCAGCTCAGCGAAGATGGCAACGAACTTCGTATGACATTTATTTTTACATTTAAAAATCCCAACCATTGTTTACTGTTGTTTAAGCCAACCCTTATTTGCACCCAACACCACATCACCGTAAATCCTTGATCATGAGATAATTCTAAGACACAAAGTATCTATTTCCACGACAGTGCATCGCCATCATTGTAACCTTGTAACTTAATACGAATTCATTAATCCTACTTCATATTCAGCTAGCATTACATATATTTTCCGTTCATTTCTTCATTTGATACGAATTACAAGTTCACATATAGTAATATACCATCAAAATTGAAGGCGTGCTTTCATAATAACATTTCATCATTTACGTTTGAATGTATTCTCCGATGTATGTATTCTGCAATATGGCTTTTGTACACATTTTAAGATCGTCTTGGAAATCAACATGCCATGCATTTGGACCAACAGATATTGCATATAATAATGAAAAATAATGTGGAATTCTCTTTTTTTTAATTTTAAATATGAAAATGAGTCCCGAAAAGGCAGCAGGAGGTTCTTCTTTCGGGACGTATTCATAATCTAAACCATAAAATTTACATTTATAAACAGGTCTTAATCATAAGTGGCATTGTATTCATTCTTTATTTGAAAGTGACTGTGTTATTTAATTCAGATGATGAGAGTAATGAAATGCATCTGTGCTTGCGGATACACTCTAGTATGGCATGTCTCCCGCGCTGTTGGCTTGTCTTTGCAAATATTTGCCGTAGCCGGAATCACCGTAGCCGGAATTCGGCCAGAAAGTAATTATCTAATTTACATTTTTTAATGTTCCGTACAAACGCCTACTCAACAAATTATATACAATATTGTTATTTACGTATTACAATGTTCACATTAGCTGTGGACCAATATATTTTCGTATCTAAAGGCTGATAGTGCGCTGAGTTTGCTCGGATGTCGCAAGTGGTCGGTAGGGGGACTTTCGCGGACCTTTGCGAGACGGACAAGTGCGCTGCATTCAAAACTTTATATCAGACCCCATATTACGTTCGCTAACTTACTTATTACAAGTTCAAAGACAAATAATAACAAAAACATATATTTAAAAAAAAAATCTTTTTTATAATTTAAAAACTAAATAACATCAGAATTGCATTATGCGTTCTTTTAGCATAATAAGTGTTAGTGCCATAGTGTTATGTTTGTCACATATAACAGTTTCGGAAAAAGAAGAAGTAGAGATACGTAAGTGTACTTCATAATTTATAGATATTTAATTAAATAGAGTTCGTTCCTGAAATATTTTATTTTTACTAAACAGCTCATGTAAAGAGCGTTTAAACAATTTATGAAAAAAATATTACAAATAAATATATATAAAAATTACATATATACATTTATTAATATAGCAAGGAAGAAGAATAGAAGGCAAGCCAAGATATTATGTTTTAAATATAAATATTAGTCTTCAGTTATTGTCCATCCATAAAATAAAATAAAAAATAACCAAATATACATAACTATCAGAATAATAATCTACTTTTACGATACAATTACTATCAGTATTTTGTTTAATTTTTTGGTAACAAGTTATAATGTGGGTCACTGGTCAACAACCATTACATAAGTTGCATTCAAGAATTAAGTTTTGGCGAATAAGGCCATTCTGCAATTTTGTAACATTCATCACATAATTATTATGATCTTACGAGATCACAGAGATTGTTATAAAAATTAAGATATGGTTTACATATTTTATATAATACTCAGTTAGTTATATAAATGATATTAAACTTGCTTGGGTTTTCACGGATGGAGTCGAATTAAACATCGTATGAATCACTTAGGAAATATTATATAGATATAAGTAAGGACTCTTAAGTTATTTAATGGGGAATGCAAACACAAACAGCTCAAAATTACTTTTTCAGTGATTCAGTTTTAAGATTCCGAAAGGAGATATTTTATTTTATAAGTATATATGCTTCCAATAGAAGGAATTAAAAATGACTTCAAGTACGTTTTAAGCCTTTCAGAGTGATGACTGTACGAACCTATTATTTCAATCGCATGTCTTATAAACATATTCCACGATATAAATTTCCTTTCGTGGTTTTGTAAGATTTTAATTAAAAATTTAAATATTGATTCATCTTATTTGTAGATAATACGCAATTCATAAATTTATACATTTAATTAAATATATTTAAAACAGATTAACTTTTTGCAATGACCACACGTTTTTATTAGTTTAAAGGAGATTATAAATTCGAGGCATTTTTTCATTTATTTTTAAATATTTTATAATTTCTGTATGAATTTCACAGCAAAATGAAAATATTATTCTTAAAATTAAAATTTTAACATCGATGCCACCGTCATTGTTTCATCCATAAAGATCATCTTAAAAATATTTTTCGGTTTCAATTTACTTGAACACATGCCGAGAAATCATTAGTTGATATTAAAATTATTTTTTGCTACTCCAAACTAGTAACGTAAACGTAACTAAAATCAACAAACATGTCATTGATTTACGATTTATTTAGTCACAAATGTTTACTCTTTATGAGGTAATCGTTAATATGTCCAGATGCTGGTTTGAACTTCGGGCATTGGAATAAAATGTATGATGTGTTTTATGAAATACTACATTCCGTAGGAAGAGTTTATTTAAGTAGCCTATGTCACTCAATTAAGATACAACTTTCTAATGGTAAAACAATTTTTGAATTTTTGAGTTCTAGTAGTTTTTATGTGAAAACATTATTCATATACGTATAAAACCGCAAAAGTTTCCTCTATAAAATTTTACTTTAAAATAATTACCTGATATTTAATTATAAATGACGTCTAAAGTCTAAACACAAATACCGAAGATAGATATAAATCCTCTTGTTTATTTCAACCCATCTATCATAAAACCACAATTTACGTTTTACTTCATATTATTTTCTGAGAATAATGCATCTTAAATAACAAGAGATCAAGTATCGGTGTATATTAAAAATATAAAATGTTATTTTATACCAATAAAAAATATTAAGTCAATTCTCAAGACAGTTGTTTCAAAAAACATACCCTCTTAGATTTTAGCGACCATGGTAAAGCAAGTATAAGAACTAAGAAGTAATACGATATATGCATCGTATACTATATAATGTTAATCACATTATCATTTAAAAGATTCTATTTAAAAATACTTATATCCGTATCTTCTCGTATACGGAAATCTTACTCTCCCTAAGAACTTGTAATGTAAGCATCGTGCAAGTATCTAGAGATGCAATAATATGATCATCGAATGATTGCGTAAAGACATATAATTCTAGCTGGTAGACGTAGGTAATAAAGTTATTGTTCATATGAATAACAAAAAAGAATATTGCTTTTTATCTATTATATTTAATCTTTTGCCATCGCAATCTCCGGTAAGAAAGATGGATCAGCAGAATCGCTTATAATGACAAGACAAAACAAGAGAAGCCTAATTGCACAAAATATTTAAAATATTATACAACTCATGTTGGGGCTACATAATCAAAATAACAATTGCTCTATCTCGTGCAAGCACCACAACAATACATGAAACGAAGTTTCGGTCAAGTTCAGCCGCTATATACACTTTGGTATTAATGAATAGTATTATTATTATAATAGAGCAATAGACCAGGTAACATGGATACCTAATCTTATCTTTAACAAAAAAATCTTATGTAAAATCAAAACAAAAACGTAATTAAATAAATAAAAAGGAAAGTATTAAGAATGTGAGTAACATTTATTTTATAAAGTAGGTAAAACAGACTATTTATCTTTTTTTTACAAATTTTGATGAACAATTAAATTTATAAACGAAGAATGAGCTCTAAGTACCCCTGTTCTAACCAGAGGTACTTACTTGCCTACTTTTAAAACCAAAAGCTTGGTTTCATCATATTATACCTAATGATAAACCGATAAAAAATGTAAATGTACGTAAAATATACTCATATTTTATAGATTTTTTGCCCATTTTTTATGTTTTTGATAATCTAAGGTTTCTATATAAGACAAAATCGTGTACATATTTTATTAGTCATGGATACGGGCAAAAATCTGTAAACATCATGATTACAAAATAAAACATTATCTCGAGAATTTTATGAAAGGTTAAGGCAACCTTTAGAGTGATGAAATCCGAATTCTTTGAATGAATTGGCTAGATTTTTATGATTATCAAGATATTGAGTTTAAATCATTTTCAGCTAGATAAACTATAAATACTTTCGATTTTCGATGTCAAAAATCAAAAATATTAATTTCGTATTGGTAAATAGTAAATAATTTCTTACATCAAATTAATAGGTATTTTGGTATTGTTTGCTACAAAGACTAAAATTGCAGTAAAAAAACTACCCAACGTCTGAATTAGTTATTTTTCTTTCATCAAATAGTATGAAGATAAACTTTGTGAGGCAAAAATACGCAAACATAAGAGCCAGCTACATTGAGGTGTTAGAACTTAGGATGTACATTGTACAAATCTACAACAACAAGTCGTACTTGTTGACGCAACATGGTCACTATGCGTCTTGTGAAATGCTCCCAACTCGGAATTCATAACCTTGATGTTAACTTTATTAGCTGTTATTAATGGTACTTTGAAATTTTTGAATAATAAATCAGGACGAGTGGCATCAACATTGACAAATCGTAAATAACTCGGTGTCTGAGGAGTATTTTACAATGTAATTAAATGCATGTGGTAATGTTATTCATCGAACGGATCGAGCAAATAGCCAGTTAAACAATAATGCGTGCTTTACATTGAGATGGCTTTGTATCTTATTATTCCTGAAATCTCAAACTATGATCAAATGCACAAGAAGAAAACACTCTGTTTTGATGTATATGTACACTGATAAATATTATATCCGATATGTATTCCTTACAGAAAAAATATTCTCATCATGTAAGAAAAACTCAGCGGAATTTGATGGATGCGTAAAACGAGCCTTCAATAAATTAAGACCGTTCTTCAAAAGGGGTATGTTTGTGATATTTTATAACATAAAACCTATAGAACAGGTGATATTTAAGATATTTTTACAAGCTCATCTCAACTAAAACTTTAGTGGTAATTATTATATACTTAATCAAATAATAATTATCTTCCTAAATATTTTTATGAAATTTTGTTAAACTGTAAAAACGTGCGAATAATGTTTTATTATAATAATAATATACTAAATGAATAATTTAATACTTCAGGTATACCATCGATGGGAGTAGCTCCATTCGACCCTCATTTTGCGCGGGAAGTGAAGCAGGTCCGGTCGGTGGGGGGAATGGGCTACACGCTGACACTGAAAAACGTTTTTGAAAGAGGCTGGACCCAATCTACTGTAACCAAGTATAAGTACGTATATTCATAAAAAAATATAAAACTTAATTTATATGTTATCGTTGTATCTTTCAACTTTAAAGTAAAACTATTTAGATAAAAGATAATACCAAAAAATAATAATCATTAGATATTAAGCATTTATAGATATTAATAATTAGTAGGATATTTTAAGGGGAGAGCATAATATCTACAAAATAATCTAATGTTTTAAATTCTCAATAACACATTTTTTATTATTATTATTTCAGGACCGATTGGGACAACCAAAGAATAATTTATTCGCAATATTTCCCTGAAAAGTCATTAGAAGGGGATTATGAATTCAAGGTATGCATCTCACACCTCACTTGTAAACTAGTTCCATTTTACAAACGTTTCATTGATATATTTCAACTAAAATCATAATCAAGTTGAAAATCAAGTTGAAGATTGTCATGTACAATCTGTACATGATATTAAGTTGATTTTAAAGCTATAATTTGTTTGAAAAACTTATTGAACTTATGTAACCTGTCTTGATGTTATTTATGGTAGGTATATAAAAGTTCAAGTATTGGTTGAAATGGACCTGCATTAAACATCGGCGTGAAATAAAACTGATATATTTTGATCAGGGTGACGCCTTCGGTCTTGGAGTACTTCGCATGGGTCATTGGAACCTGACCCTCCGCGACTACTCACAGACCACGCGCATCAAACGCAATGGTCAAGGAGTCGACGTGCACGTGGAAATCGATCACATCGGGGATATGGACATACACGTCGGCAATTTGCTACAAGGCAGAAGTCTCATGGGTAAATGGTTTCTCATAATTCGCTATTTATTAATGTCTACAATACCTGAACTACCTAATAAGATTAGACTTATGGGATTATGGCCTCCCTTTTATGTGACAAAATACATGTGATCACACTGTTATTTAAAATTTACCTAATTAGTTAATTACTGCACGATTTTGAATCGAAAGTAATTTTTCCTACTGCCCAATACTTAAAATAATGTAATTATAGTATATTCATTTTTTTTATTTTGTGCCATATTTAAAGAAGTCAGAAATGACCTACCTATATAAATTAAACAAAATAAATATAGTTTACTTAATCTTAATATGCAGAAAATCGACTCCAATTTTTATTTAAATTATTTCAGAAAACGTATTAGATCGCATCATAAACGCATCTTGGAAGCCCGGCTTCGCGGTGATCCGGCCGCTGATCAACGACCTCGTCAGCACGGCCTTCACCGACATCTGGTCCAAATCATTCCAGGACTTCCCTGTCGAAGCTTTTATCAGGGACTGATTACTTACATTCGTATAGTGCTCCTCTTGATTGGCTCTTGTGTAAGTTATCTGACGTGCAGCATAAATACACTGCACTTAAAATTTCAAATTCCTATACTCAACACAGCCACCTATGTGTGCGGGTAACATTAGTGGACAGTCTTTAAAAACTGTACAAATAATGTAATCGATCCAACAGGAAAACCACGCATTGAGATATAAAAAATACCCTCACTCAAAAGTATATTGAATGATGCATCTGTGGATCTTTTTACTTTTATTTAAAGTTTGCCGTTCAATATTTAAATCGTAGGAATCCAAGTTGGTAATGACAAATAGGTTCATTAGTAAAATTTGTGCCAGTAACCATAGATAATATTAAATAAAAATGCGGGTCGAACATAATATATTAGTCTATTATTTTAGCAGAATTAATAATTTGTTACGCATTGTCTAAATCTGAATTGTCTAATACTTTAAGAAATATTTTTAACTAGTCTTAAGCAAATTATTGTTATATTATTTTTAAGGTACCAATAAAAGACAAAAATATTACATATCTCAATATTATATTTATTAAAAAATATAACCTAACTATATATATGACTTTATATTTAAATTCAATCAACAAATAACTCGCTCGTTCGAAACTGGAATAATCAACCTCAGTCTTCCAACACAAAGAAACACCAACGGGCGTCAACAATCTCCCCAGAGTTCGCACACACTCCATAAATACAGTATAACATTGCACCATTTATAAAACCAGATATATTTATACACAAAAACATGCCGTCAAAAATGTCCATCACTAAGCCAGTTTAACTTAAAACCGTTTGTTGGAAGTCAAAATAAGTACGATTCACAGAAAAGGGAACAAAACTATACAATTAATCGGAAATCCCGCGTCAGACGATACATGCAATTAAACGCGTTGTAAACTTTAAAACTATTTTGACAACTGTTCATTCTTAGCACCGCGCGAATTCAATAGTACCTAGAAAAGATCTGTATTAATTTACAGTAATTCTAAAGTAAATCCGAATAGTTTCCCAAATGTTTGTATATGGTTATCAATGTTATAAAAATTAGGCTAAGAATGAACAGTCATCATAACAAATCGTACTACATTAGGACCCTGTGGATCGTCAAACGACGCAATTGTCACATAAAAATCGTTGTTTTGTTTATACAATGTTGCTCTGGCAGTTCAATCCTGCGTGCAGTCACAAAAAAGATAAGTACACAAGTCACACTCCATACAAATGGCGCTATTCCAACGCACACATTGACAGGATTTACCGACACCACATCTGTTACGACACTCGCCTTTGTCTGCGTGGATTGTGCGTAAATAAATAATGAAGTTCGTACATGAGTTTGCCTTCCGTACCTATCTATTTTGTGTTGTCGTACAGCAGGAATGAACTGCAATACATCCTATGATATAAGCGTAATGTTATGAGGTTGATTCTTACAAAACATTGGCATTTATTTCACTGAAATTTAAAGATTTTAGTACTTAAATGTAATTGTAAGATCTGTACGGACAAATAAAATTATTAAAATCATATTTAAATTTCAGTAAATAGAGCCGAAAACAATTGATTATAATAATCAGGCACGTAATGCACAAATTAAATCCGTGCGACAAGTTTTTTATCGATCAGTTAAAGCAGTAACTTGTTTACCGTGATGCTGTAATTCTGATATATTTCAAAACCGGCTGATAACGAAGATATTCTTCCTACCAGCGACAAAGAATTTTCCTTGATTAGTTTTATATTAAAATTGAGAATTTATCTAAAATTTCGGTTGTATGAAAAAGTTAAGATCAAAGATCTGTACAGCCAGTTTTCTTCAATGTATTTTGTATTGATAGTAGTACATCAAGTACGTACTTAGCGATATATTTTATACACAATTGCGCTACGGTCGACACTAAAGTATAAACCGTGCAATCAACCGTGCGTACATATAAAACTAATGTACAAAATGTACAGCCTTCGTGAAACAATATACAACACTGCATTTGCATGATTGGAATATTTCCCAGTAATGTTAGTATCCAGGCGAACAGACATAAATCTGTTATAGCAAGTTTACAAATTAACGAATTATTGTTTATTTTCCTAACCTCGCACTCTAGTCTCCAAATACAAATATAATACCAATTACGTCGAAATTAATAAATTAACGAAAGCAATCATTCAAAGTAGTAACTTTTATTAAATAACGAGAAAAAAAACGTTATACATTTGTACTTCCTTTTCTCGTGAGTTTGGCCCCTGAATTTGTGTAATAATCCACAAAAATCATACGATAAAATAATACCTTCTAGATTTCAACAAAATAATGTCCAATAATCGCGACAAATGACCTTAATTTTAAAGCTGACTTGGTCACTTGTCATATTTTCAAATAACAATGATAAAATCTAAACAAATCTTTGCTATTTTCAATCAGAAGATATCGTTTCATAAATTAAAGAATGAACTTCAAACCGAATAAACTAACAAGACAAAATATAATCGAATATAGAATAATGGAAAAATTATCGCAAATTCATTAGTAGCTTTTCATTTAATTTTAGATTTAACCATGAGACATCAACTGATTATTTTAAAATAAAATGTCTGGCGGGACTCGGAACCAAAACATAAAACTCTGTACAAAAGGAATAACGAAATATACCAGTAATGTAATTTTAATACAGTCTTCTCTAGTAAGGAAAAATTTTGTATCATCTAAAACCTGAACAAATTTATTTGCGCTCATATTTTTTAATTTTCAAATTAAGATAACTAATGTATAAACTGAAGTTCAGCCCTGATACTGAACCAATATTTAAATGTATGGTGATATTTAATCTGCATCCAACTAAAAAGCGAATTAAAAGTTTGTCGATATCAGATAAGTTTCTTAAAAATTTCTAAAAAATAAAATCAATACAAACACAAATAAATATGTTCAGAAAATTTTAAACTGAGCAGGTCCCATTAGCGACTGGCTCATTGCAGCCTCTAGCGCGCTGACGTATCCCGCAGTTTGCAGTGACACAGCACAATAACCAGGCCATACGTCAGCGGAATACAGACCACGAAACAAACGTCCACGTGCATTTAATACTAACATTAATTTTATTTTGATATGCACTTATTTATAATTTTTTTTTACAATGAATTTTGTGCTGTACACTATCGTACGGACCGAAAACGTCGCGGTGACTAAGTGCAGTGGTGTCGCAAAGTGAATAGGCACGTAACAGCGTAATTAAATAATAAATTAGCTTTATATTATACTTATAACAATCAAACTCAACAAGTTTGCTATATGATTGATATGAGTTTCACGAGAAAACAATGCTAAATCACAAGCATTATATAACCTCAAATAATGTCGCAGATGTGCAGTAGTCCTTTATAAAAATCCCAAATTTGGGGCGTACTTTCAAGTACACACTATTCTATGACCACAAACATATATTTTCAAAGGATAAAATAGCTAAAGCTAATATACAAAGCTTCGTGACATCACTGCAGTGTACTTACATTACGATTGAGACGGTTTCAATTTTAACACTTTGTACTTTACAAATTATACTTGAAATAACAACGCCGCGACGTCGCCGAGCCCGCGGGCGTATTTACAATGACAACTAAACGTGAAGCTTAAATAACCTCAAAATAATGTTACGAACTAAATATTTGGCAAACGACGTTTGCTCGCGAATACGTCGGCCGTGAGACGCACAGAATACGGAATGAAACGGTACGGTACGGTTGATATTTTCTATTCATGATATGATTCCTTGCAATTCCACCAAATGACTATGTACAGAAAGATTGTAGATAAAATATAGTCAAAACTCCGTGAATGTGATTTTTTCTGAGTAGTGAGATGACTATGTTCCACATAGTAGTTCTCAATTTAAAAAAGTTTGACAATGTTCATATTTTTCATAATTTTGAAGTTCTATTAAAGCGAGAACAAACAACGAATTTGATTAAGGTTTATTGAGAATCCAAATTTGAATAATATCTGATACATAAAACTTAAATATGTGTTAATCTTCAACAAGCAAAAAGTATAAAATACCATTACAAAAATGTGCATAAACGTTGTGAGTCATTCCCACATTCGTTCTACGAAACTACTTACCTCACTAGTTGTGTCCCACGGCCGCGCTCGCCCAGCAAACCTTTCAGCCACCAATAGCACTGTAACTGGGTACTAAGATCTAGCTTTACAAGTAAAATCGAAGGCCGCTAAGATATCACCGTTCATTACATTAAATATGTACACGCTCAGCCGCGGCCTCCCAGTGATTTGAGCGAGAATATTTACAATACGGCCGCGAGCCGAACCTTCGAGCTCCGTGGGAATATAAACAGCTGGCCGGCACGGGCTATCCTATTGCGTATCACACCAGAACTTCTGAAACTTTCGACGTTCTTCCAGCATTATTTACACTGATTATCCCAAGTCTCTCCACCTATTGACATCCGTCGAATTATCTATACAGCGTTTGATATAACTAAAACTACTCCCACATCATTAATCTGGTCAATTTTACACAATGGCTATACAAAAATACTATATACATCTCCACTAAATCCTATAACCCGCCCCGGACCGGCCGAGGCCTACCGAAAAGTGTGCGTTGATCGTTTACATTCCCACGCGAGCGGGTCGTTGATTTCCATTGAGGTACTTGAATCCACTATACAAAGGACGCCGGTAGAAAAGTAGAAACTGTCGGTACACCGTCACGTGAGCACTGACACTAGCACTAGATCTCGAAGTCGAAGAGTTCGGAGAGGCCCTCGTCGTGGTCGAGGCAGAAGCCGTAGTCCGTGGCCGACATGGGCGGCTCCAGCGCCAGGAACGGCTCCAGCTCCAGAGGCTCTGAAACATTTGTTTGTCACCTTTTTGAAACTATTCTTTGGACCATGGTGTAGAAAAATAAAATAACAATCATGAATAGATGGCCGCTGATCTTTTTATAATTACAAATTTATTAATCTTAATATTGATAAAGATATTATAGGAGTTGTTTTTAAATTCATGTTTAGTGACCCATTTATAAAAATATAATAACTTTAATTAATGAGACCGAAATTAAAGAGTCAAAAATGCCATTTCTATTTATTATGTTTGTTTGAAAAAAGCTATAAGTATAAGTAAAAGAACTTCTGAAAATGGAAATGTTTTCATAAAATCCTATTATATTATAATAATATTTTTAAACATGTGAACATGGAATGTAAATATGATATTTAATAAGTAAATATGTACCAAGGTAAATTATAAAATTTCATCCCAATCTGCAATACAATCAATCGTTTGTCTATATTCTCCTTAAAATTATTGGAGAAATCAAAAATACATTATTATTATTATATAAATAAAAATCGGTAATCTATGGATCTTACTGGAACATAGTCATAGATCACAGTAGTAAAGTATAGAGAATAGATTGTACATTGTCGAGAGATGACACCACAACATGGCGGATCAATACACGTTATACGTCAATTTGACAGTCTGAGACACAGTGATACCATATGTAAAAAACATTTATTTTTTTATATTTTTCAACCATTTTGAACATAAAACATCTTCAACGAAACATTAAAAATATTTTATGAAACCGTTTGAATAAGAAACAATAGAAAACCTGTAGCAGAATCAGTCTGAATCAAATTATTTCTGTTATTGTATAGAATCAATCAATCTTCATAAATATTTTTATGAGAATCTCCAATAACATGTTACAAACATGTACTAAGACATTTTTATGAAAGAGAAATACAATTCGACTCAAAATGATTCCACCATCGCGTTATATACACACTTAACACTATATTAAGTCCACAAGCACAACAAACAGGAAGCACAGAGTGCCGGACGGTTAGACAATGTTATCGATGGAATGCGGTATTAGTAGATGATGGGGGGCGCGCTTGAGCTGAATCCCATGGTGCTACAAGGTCGACTGCAGCCACACGGGATACAGCTCGCAGCGGCGCCCCGCTCCGAACCCACGTATGTACACCTCCACGTTACCCACACTTTTACACTTTTAAGAATTATGTGCACTTTTACACGTGTTTTTTTAAGATAGCAATATTTTTATCAAGAGACCTAAAGACTGGACTGAGAAATTCGAGTCGTTATTAGTGAGTTTCTGTAAATCTTGTGTCTGAAGAAACCTCAGATATAAAGAAAGCAACAATGTTATCATCAATAATAATTAATTAACATTGTGCCATATAATTTGCTACTTTATTTTTGCACTATGCACTGTATTAAAAACTCTATACATTACAGAAATTATGGATGGTTTATCTTCAAATATGTACTATCATTTAAAACAAATCATTAGTTCAAGGCACTATAGCCAAAAAAATATATATTATTCATGAAATACTCAGCCCATTCTCAAGTGGCTTGTTCCAATAACTTAGAAACAATATTTTTCTTGTAATTGTTAAGTTTGATGATAGTTTCACTAAATCATTTCTAATCTTTGTGTACCCTTTAACTAATGTATGCAAATAACTTCGCCGGCATACTATGTAAGTATCTGAATCGTATTGATAAATTCTTTACGTTCTTGTGCTAGAAAGGTTTTTCCGTTACTGAAATCCTCATTGTTATTATTAGTTGAAAACTGATAGAATAAAATATACAAAAACCATGTTATTAACATATTCCAAAGCCATATAATATTATGATATTAAAAAGAATTCACATACGTAAAGATTAGAATTGGATTTATTTACAAATTATATTTACAATTGTCACTGCAATTTATAAATTAATACACACATGACACAAATTTAAGCAGGCATCTGAAAAAGCCAAATCATATGGATATAAAAAATATACAACACATTTTAATATGTACTTTTTCAGGTACCTTTAAATATTGTTAACAAGTTAGTGTCGAAGCTGAATGATTGATGACTTGTGAAAAAGCATGCTTTAACCAACCTTTTTTTAAGTGCAGACATTTACAAACAAATTTTGCAAAATTTTGCAGATAATTTTTGAGCTATAGAGAGATATTTGAATATGTATTCAAAAATGGAATTTAGCAAAGTCCGTCAAAACTCACGATTCCTATATTTAATTATTTTCTTAAGCTATTCCAAGTGATAATCTTTCATCAAAAACATCACTTAATACAGCTTAAGAATACACCAAAATTTAGAGCCCGTTTGAGAAAGCCAACATAACTTTTGAATTTGGACTCAATTTCGACAAATTTTAAATTCCCAATTATCGTATCTCATATTTACGAGCAAGTTTACCATTTTGATACGAAAATTTGAAAAAAAAGAATCTACTTAAAAAAATTGCAAAATTCGTTTGCACGTACACGTGTGCACACCGCGTGCTACAGCTGCGCGGGCCGCAGTCCGTCGAGGCGCGTCGGGCGCCGCGTAGCTAGAACTCTGACTGTGATGTGATTCGCACACAGGTCACAGGCCGAGTGCTAGCCACGAGACGCCGCGTCTTCTTCTCGCAAGCTAAGCTCCCATTGCGCATTGTTACCGACTCCGTTATGCGGGAAAGCTCCCATTTATTACACTTTTTAAAATTATACTTTCACGCTAGTTACCTCAGACTTGGGAACTTAAATATTCCTTTGATATTTTACCGCTATAGAACGTCAACAGCAGATTGTGAAGTGTCAATCATTATTTAGGTATCGCCCAATGAGTACCGTTTTTGTTACTCATATCTGGTTTGTGTAAATTGTTTAAGCTACAATACTATTCAAGACTTCCTGATGAATTGAAACTAGTAATTCCAGTTTTTATTTAAACTTTTAACATGGCTTTTCCTTAAGCTGAGCTCTCTTTTCACCATTAAAGCCATTATTATTGTCAAGCTAAGCAACAATTGTTAGCTTTTACCACGACAATGGCTCCTATATCTAGATCTAGTAACATAGGTAGTTTAAGCGGAATGTTTGTGAAATTGTAACGTTAAGATTATGATAAGGATTAATATGTACATTATTATCACCATCACCCATGAATTCAATGGTTGGATTAGTTTAATGATTTTAATGAATTGTTTATGGTAATAATCATCTATGAAATTTTCCCAATTAAAAATGGAAGATATAATCACATGAAATATATATTGAATTTTGTAGTAAGTTTGACATTAAAAATCAGTAATTTAGTTAATCTGATCTTTTTCTTAATATGGTATTTTCCTCAAAGAAAAAAGGATGTTTTACATGGAATTTACATCCCCCAAATTCTCAAACGCTACAAAATTTAAACACTCTATTGCATGATGGCATTGCCTAAAAAAGGGAACTAAATACAATGGCAGCGCGAGTCAATAGCGTGTCAAAGTCGAGTAGCGTCTCAGAACCCCGTGTGCAATGCTCACCGGCCTCCTGGTCCTCCGTCTGCAGCTGGAAGCGGCCGCCGCCCATGATGGGCGCGAAGTCGTCGCTGTCCGCTATCAGCGCGTTGCGCAGCCGACCTCGGGCTCCACCGTCTGTACAAACAAATCAATTTCAATTCATGTAACGGCTCTAACTTTTCGAGCTATTTTTAGAATCCTTATCCTTACTATAATAAATTGGAAAGTAACACTGTCTATCTGTATGTCTGCCTCCTTTTCACGCCTAAACCACTGAGCCGATTTGGATGAAATTTTGTACAGTGATTGTTTGAGACTCGAGACGAGATATAGAGGCTTTTTAAACCTAGATATCCCACGGGAACGGAAGATATAGACGGGTGAAACCGAGGGGCAAAACTAGCATTAATTAATATTATAATTTACTAGCTGCGCACCAGGGTTTCGCCCCCGTGGGAATATCGGGATGATATATAGCCTATAGCCTTCCTCGATAAATGGGCTATCTAACACTAAAAGAATTTTTCAAATCGGACCACTAGTTTCTGAGATTAGCGCGTTCAAACAAACAAACTCTTCAGCTTTATAATATCAGTATAGATAAAAAAATAAACAATCAAATTTTCTTTAGAGACAGAAGTGCTGCAATATTGAACTTTAGAAAATTAATAAACATTTCATGCGAACTGAGATATTAGGAACATTACTTTAACCATTCTCTTTAAAACGGCGGGGTCGATCCAGCAATAGCACCTAATTTATGCAACATTATGGAACATACAATTAATAAAGAAATGAGTTGTTACTTGTTACAGGAACCTGTGTACAGCGGGTTTGTGATACACAGTGCATTAACGGCGGATATGTACACTTCTCACCAGTAACGAGTAATGAAGCGAACCACTTGTCATGCTGGACATCATGCTCCTCGTCATGCCCACCGCTTTTTTGTCCGTTTTCTGTGCGCATGTCAAAAGACGGAGAAATTGCGGCAGCGTGACGGATGCGGAACATCACGATTAACTGCGCGAGTAGAGTACTATGTGGACAGAGCGGGCAGCACTGCAGTAGCGGGCGCGAAAGGTTGCAGGCCCTAAAAACGTTAGCTCCTACCATCCTACCTCCACGGACGGGCTGCGAAAAGGTAAAGTTAAGATACCGGAGGGGTTCGTGGAAGAATGCTACGGCTTACCCTTGAAGGTGTGTGAAGGAACATCGAGGAGTCATAATCGGTGCAACTCCAATGGTTGCCGGAGTCTGCGAAAGCATTTCCCCTCGTAAAAAAAATTGTGTACTCACTGTCGACGGCGGGCGGCGGGTGCGGCGGGTGCGGCGGCAGGGGCGCGGGCGGGGCGGCGGGCGCGGGCGCGGGCGCGTCCTCGCGCAGCGGCAGCGTGGGGTCGGTGACGCACGGCGACTGCACCACCAGCGCGCCGCACTCCGTCGCCTCCTCCTCCGGCTCGCGCTTTATTGGCGTCCTGTGCACACACAAAGGCATAACTATTATCCTTGCCTCATTTATAAATAAGACTGACGCTTAAGACATCCCCATATACTTTCAGCATATTAAAAAGTCAGTGAAACTATACATGTTGACATAATTTTTAAATGGTGTTATTATAATTATTTAATATTGACCAAAGAGACCTATAACTGTATCAAATATGTTGAAACAACAGATGAAACTTATTTTTTAATGTGTTATTGAACAACAAAGTTTAATTCCCTTTCTTAATAAATATTCGAAACATTTGAACCTAAGGGACAACGGGCGCGCATGTATCACATTTCT
>LQNK01002324.1:224019-246737 GCA_001586405.1 Phoebis sennae | reverse complement strand
TAATTATTTAATATTGACCAAAGAGACCTATAACAGTATCAAATATGTTGAAACAACAGATGAAACTTATTTTTTAACTAGCGACCCGCCCCGGCTTCGCACGGGTGCAATGCTAATAAAAACCTTCCTCATGAGTTACTCTATCTATTAAAAAAAACCGCATCAAAATCCGTTGCGTAGTTTTAAAGATTTGAGCGTTCATAGGGACATACAACATGACACATGACAGAAAAAGCGACTTTGTTTTATACTATGTAGTGATGTGTTATTGAACAACATAAAGTTTAATTCCCTTTCTTAATAAATATTCGAAACATTTGAACCTAAGAGACAACGGGCGCGCATGTATCACATTTCTTCGTAAAAATCCGTTTCGTAATCCGCCTCCGTCACGCGCCTTCACTCAGGAAGCCCACTAAGAGTTAACCCAAACCTACATCACTTCTTATAAAGAAAATATTTATATCCAAGTATGTAATAAAATGACTATTGTATACAAACACTCACGTAAAACTAGCATTAATAGAGCTAGAGGGCATCGACTGCAACTGCGCTATGAGCGGCGCCAGCAACGCCTTGTTGTCCTCCAGTAACGGGTCCGATGGTAACAAGGACGCTGAAGAAAAATAAATAAATAAAACCGTTACTTGAAAAAAAAACTATTTACTACTTATAAAACAAAATATGTATAATAAATTATCAAACTTTTAGCTTGTTTTAGTTTTAACAAGTAAAACAAAACTTTGCATTGTAACTTACAGGGTGGTGGTGAGACTGGCCGTTCTTTTGGACAGAGGTACACTTCAATCTCCCCGGATAATGACTTCAAGTGGATCATGTAGCCTTTCTCATCTGGGTGGGGTACCTGCAAATTCCATCATGCAAAATTTAATAGATAAAATATTTTTAAAGCTATATTTACCAACACACAAACATGTGTATACATATGAATACTGGTGCTACTTCAGACTCGTAAAGAGTCTCTGCATTGATATTTATATCAGACCGATAAGGGCTAAAGGCCTTAGTCGAAAAAATAATTTTGACTATATTCTCAAGAAGTAAGTTACCGATTGATCGATCTTAGGTCTTCGTACATATGTAGGCTTGATGGGCGTGGTCGATTTAAAGTCTGTCATATAATTTAGCAGTATGCTTTGGTCGATATGATGATTTAGTTTCCTGTGTTTTATTCATCGGATTTATTATAGCACAAGCGACCCGCCCCGGCTTCGCATTTGATATATCATGTTACATACATTCTCAAACCTCTCTCTTGAATCACTACCTATTAAAAAACGCATCAAAGTCCGTTGTTTAGTTTCAAAGATCTAACCATACATACATACAGACAGACGCGGGAAGCGACCTTCCTATAGCAATATATACCAGTAGCGACACTTACACTGAGTCGTGTGTCGGGCGGCGCCTTGATGGGGATGACGGTTTGATTCCTGAAGTCCTTGATGGACCTCAGGTCCGCGTACGTGATGTACGCGCGCTGGCCGTGGTCGGCCGACAGCCTGGTGAGCGCGTGCTCCGCGGCGGCGAGCGCCCGGCACACCTTGGCCTCGCGGACCCCTAGGGCCTCCACCTCGCGACGGAGACGCCGCACGCGGTTCTCTTCGCCCACGCCGTCCGCTCCGATACCTAATTAAATTATATTGTAGATTGATTAACGAAATACGTGTTAAAGGAATGTCCATACTTTTGGACAATTTCATGCTCAAAAATTATATATTTGTTGCAAATATTGGGTAAAAAACTTTGTAAGTTTGTCATTTGCAGTTAGAAGAAGACAAAATTTTATAATTCATGAGCAGCAATTTTATTTCTTTTATTTTATACACTTTATTGTGTTAAGAAATACAAAACTAAGTAACATTACAAAAGTTAAAATTAATAAAAGCTTTTTTCTCGTTAATAAATTCTAACAATAGAATAAACGAAAACAGATAGAGTATAAGAAGATTCATAAGAATTATTACAATAATTTCTAAGAATTCCGATTTATCCTGTTCCATCGACCAAACAGTTTTACCGTTACGTTGTACCATTTTTCGTCGTAATATAAAAAAGATCGGTTATAAAACACATAGAGACGACTTTCTTGGAAGTACAACTTAATTTTTGCAATCTGCTATAGTACCCAAAAAACGCGGTCTTATTCTCGTCTAGCATAAATACCACATGACTGCACCGCATTTAGTCTTAAGACAATGGGTAGCGCCCCAAAATTTAATCTTAAAAATCGTGCCAGGTAGTCTACATTTATTTGAGACTACAATAGTCGGCAACTCCCCGCAGATTCACAAAAAGGGGTTGAAAGCACTCACCGCATTTCCATTGTATATTATTTTTCGATCTCTTTTCTAATATCCCTATACCCTCGAGCACGTTGGTAATGTCGTAGATACGACGTTTTTGCACCGAGAGGTGTTCCGCCGCGACGTTGAGATCTAACACACCGTTAGGTGATGACTTGAGCAGAGCGACGAACTTTTTTGTTAATAAACCTAGTGATGTGTCAAACCTGGAACAAATCGTTAAGCTATTCAATATAATAGCGTGCAGCAACATCATATACATTGAACATCTTACATCACAAGTATATTTTAAGATTCAAGATTAAACGTTACCAATTTGGACCACGAAATTGATATGACCTTCTTTTCTCAATAATTTATTCTAATTCTATCAAAGATAACAAATTTCTTTGGATATAAGTAAGTAACGCCGGCGATGTTATCTGCAAGCGCGGGAGAAATGTCGGTCAAATCCCATTCATAAACTGTGATCAAATAAAACAGTACAAATGTACAATAATTATAACGACGTTTTTATAACTGTCCTAGATAGGAACGCATTTTGACAAAGAAATTGTCTATCGATTTTTATCGTATATTAAATTACACAAAAAACATCCACCCAAGTAACTACCTATTAAAAGTCGCCTAACCCAAAATAATGATTACCTGAATCGAAAAGTTTGTACCTGGAGCGTTCTGTGTATTTTTTCATAGAACTGGACGGTCGGCTGTACGGAGTGAGCACCTTCACCCGTTTCTGTTTGGGCGTCTTGAAATCCGCTTTCATTGGCACCACATGGCCCTGACTACCTGAACTGCTTTCGCTGAGGTTCAGTCGTCTTTTCACCGCCTGCCAACGATTGTTTGCTAAATATACATTCGATATATGAAAATACTTACTGTAAATCATTATTTATTTGTCACACTAATATTATATTAACGTTATTACATACTATTACTTTAAATGAAATGCATAGTAATAAAAATAGCCACATATTTTGCGACACTCCTTATTCGTGAGTAGGTGCCTAATTATATTATTCGCTAGTAATCAGAAAGTTTGATTTTAACGCTCCTATGTAGGGTAAGGGCAAATGGGGAAAATTAATCGTTATGTGATTATGTCGATGCATAATGATTTCGTCATCATGCATGCCGCATAAAATAAAAAGAAGCACAATCAATGGTTCGAAAATACTATTGCCATTATTAATTATTATCTTGATTTTATACACGTCAGGTCTACAAGTTCTTATGTACCCAACGTAGCTCATGTAGGCTGAAGCCGTATTTCAAGATTACATACACATTATATCACGCATTCGCGATATAAATATCACAATTAAACGAAAATAAGTGACCCATGAATCGTGAGATAATTACGTAATTAATGAGGAGGTGTAATGAGATTTTTCTATCCTTTGTAGTACCCACAGCAAAACGTGACAAAAATCACGACTCACTCTCAAGATGGTGTACGTCATTGTTAATCCGTCTCTCTTCAATTACGTTCGACTTGCTGATATGTTAGCACGGCCACAAAACACAAAAACACAGGAAACGTTCGAAACTCCATCATAAAACTATTTTCAAATCACAAATTATAAACATTTTTGTAAATGATTCAATCACGACAGAGGATAGATGCAAGGAGCATTTTTCAATGAGCTGATGCAACTAATTCAACTTAAAGAATTGCGGGCCAAAGTCCCCTTTAAGGAAGTGTGTGGGGAGGGTACCGAAGCTACACAATACACGACATAAATTAGAATCAACACAAAAGCCCCGAGCTCTCGGAAGGGACTCCTGGCAAAAGAATGCCAATTTCTTATCTTAAAAACTCGTGTTATTATTAATAGTTAACTGACAGGACTATTGTTAACTCGTCGATTTTGCGGGGTCTCGCACAGCTTTATGTACCATCGTCTAAATCAGAGCAGATGTTTAAAGCGTGACATCTAAGATAAAACATCATTCGACACCCTTGTATTAAAAATTTCGCTTGCAATATTTACATAATCAATTTATCCCTTCCGACCTAATAGAAATAACAATATAATGCATCCCCCATGATTAGAACCGGTTTTGTAATAGAGGAGCGGATTCTAACTTTGATAAAATTACAGCTTCATTGTGGTCGCATCCTTTAACGTTAATAAGGAAAGCGAGCGATCCATCGCTTGAATTTATATTCTTATTCATGATAAGAACGAAGGATTGTATTGCGCAATGTAGGAGCGCAGGAACTAGGTACCTGCCCACGTGACCCCATGGCGTTTCAGCCACATGGCGTCGTTCGCGGGGGTTCGCCACTCGAGGCAAAACTTACTGCTAGCATATGTACCCATTCATATACCCTAGAACCAACGAGACAAAACGCCAAGCCCACACACGACTCGTCAACTGACTAGCAATTTCATCAACATCACGACATTCGGCAACTTGCCACATTTTTCATCGTCAAAGGATTGCTCGTAACATTTACGTAAATATTAACTAATAATCAGAAAAACAAAACATGTCTAATAATAACATAAGTTTCAATTAGGACATTCTTAATGAGCAATTAAAACGACAGCAATAAATTGTCAGACCTTCATCGTAGTAACAGGAACTTACTATTTAAAGAACCAATTACCGAAATAAAGACCGCAATGACCTTGAAGGTATTAAAGTAAAACTAAAATCAACCCCAAGAATTTAAATGCGAGCAATATATGAGAAAATTAAAACATATCATTCAAAAAGCCATAATAGAGTGTGGATGATATAGAACTTCCACGAGTTCCGAACTGTTTTAAATATTTGTCGCATTATTCAAGTCTCCGACTATAATATTTATGATGATTATCGTTTTTTCGATTCGATTGAGAATTGAGACCAACAAAATGTGAACCATTGAATACAGACACGATTTTTTATTCTAACTATTTAGTACATTTGACGTGGAACCACCATTTATTTGGATTACATTTATAATTCAACCAAAATTCTAAAATTTGAAATATGCCTATCCATGTTTTTGAATCGACACTAATAATGCATAGTATTCTGTAATGCACGAAACGTAATCGCTCCGCCAGATAAAATTCTGTACCTATCAATTGTCTATTCCTATTGTTATCGATGATCAGATTAATTACGCCACGTCACGATCAAACACAATATTCAATATTCGGAAGCGTAATCAAATATACGCCTAACTTATATCCTGTTAAGGTCCGGACGTAGGTACAGTTAGATTGCCAATTACAATGTTTATTGGATAAATATGCGCGACGGATACTAAACCAACGCGAAACAAGAATATTCACTTTATTCATAAAAATTACACGCGATCGACACGTATTTAACCTTAAATGCGACGAAATATGGGCAGTAGAAAGTAATGCCCTCAAGATTTCGTCAAAATGGCGCCTAAATATTTTTATCATAGCTGTCATATAGGCATAGTTATTATGAATTAAGCAATACATGTAACCTATGCTTATCTGCTCACTTCCTTAGATATATTCAATCAGTATACTTTAATGACTTCCCTATTATTTATCAGGTTTAGCTATAGTCATAATATGACCAAGATATAACATATTTATTTTTTCACATAATATCATATAAAACAAATTTATCATCTCAAATAAATCTCTAAAAATATCAAGCCATATTTGTGTAAAAACCAAAAACCAAACCTAGTATTACAGTTGTATATAACTATAGCTATAACTTTGTTTCATTTTGTATGTCTGGTTTTTTAATTATGTAACCAAAATGAACATAAGAGGCAAATTAAATGTCCTTTTATGATTTATTTTTATTAATAATGTTATAATAAATCTCAGTTTCCCTAGATTACATAAATCTAAAATATGTGATATAGAATTTTCTCTCATAACTAAATTCCCTTCAGATTATTTTTTACATTAAGACCTAAATAACTTGGATCTTAAAATATCAGATATAATTACACTCTTTGGTTTACAAATAGAAATAAAAATAATATTTATAAAAATAATAATCATATGTTTAAAATATTCAGAGCTATCATTGAAAAGATTCATCTGTTTAGCCATATTGTTGTATCTTATATCAGGACCCCACATTTGCTATTAAGTTCAATGACCCTCTATGGGTCTTTGACCTCAAATAATGGCCCATATAAAATTCTAAAATAAAATTGTTAAAGTCTGTAATGTATGTAGTACCTAATATTACATAAGAAGTAGCATGACAATAAATATATGAAGGTATAAAACATTCTAACTTGCCATAGAGCATCATGCTTTATCAGCAAGGTTGTTATAGCATATCAATCTCTTATTTCATGACTGACCCGTTTTATCTGGTTTAAGACTTGATTTACCATTGTCTGCTTCCTTTCCTACTTTTGTATATGGCATAACATATATAAAATCATCCTGTTCGTCAGCTTCCCTGGTATGAGTGTCAATACAACCATGTAACTATCGGCTTTTAAGCCCAAGTAGTTGTACTTTTAATATAACATAATATGTAATACAGTCTTACTTCAATGCAATATTTAATACCATAAATAAATGGAATTTCTTATTTAAATACACAGATATATTATGTTAACCTAAAACTTCATCTCAGGATTAAGATCTAAAGATATAAGACAGCGGAATGAGTTCAACCTTCTTTGCTTCAATATTCAATCAATCAATAAATGAAAATGTAATTATGCAGTGAACAGCTGATATTTAGAGCATGATGTTATAAACACATTAAGACATAAATTATTTGCTCTTTGAACAAACACATACTTAATTAGTTGTAACAACTTTGATTGCTATCTGTTTGTAGAGTTAGAAAAGATATGATGTAAATAACATACTTCAGAAGTCTTCGGCGGTGCGGAGGGCGCCTCCCGACGTATCTGATGCTGCGGCGTGGCGCCATAGCCGTGGTCGAGCAGGTGATAGCTGATGGGCTGGCTCGGGCTGTCATCCAGGAGCGTGGTTTGCGACGGAGACGCCCCGACGCGGACCACCACCTCAGCTTCGCCCTCCGCCTGCCCTCGCTTCACCCCCCTCGGCATCGCTGTCACCCCAACATCAATATGTAAATACGCATTTTATCAATTCCTCATTAAACCTAAACGTGATCGACTCAATTAAATTAGTGAAGAGGTTAGGGGCGCCGTGCGCGCGGAAATCACAACTTGGAAGACTCCAACGTTGACGAGCCTTCATGTAAAATTTAATATGCTCTAGTATATTTCCATATTTTCTAGAGATGTAAGCGAATGTCCAAATTAGCTTACGTCACTTTTTCAACGACATTTACCAAAAATATCGACAACCTAGCGGTAATTCGTAATCATAACCGCTTTACTAGGTACTGCATAAACATGGAAATTTTTAGATAAATTACCTGATATAAATGCAATATACTTACAAAAGGTGTAAGCGAACGATATCCGAATACAGAACCATAAAACGACATTTAATGTTTTCGACGCAAACGCTACATTATCGAGTACTCAAAATAAAATGTCCGCCGCTTTGTTGGTCTCGAGTGAACTCGTGGATATCGAGACGCCCGATAACTTTCAGTTAATCGTCACACTTTATAAAACACATATTCATTTACACACTTAATATACCACTAATAATTGAAAACAAATTATTAACCCTAGTCCACATTTTATATTTTATTAGATGAAAATGCAGAGCTGTGAAACGACGACAGGAAGCTTTTCAGAACATCTGGCTTGCAAGCGACGTAGCAGTGGCGCGAACTACGCGCGCAGGCGCGAAGCGACCGAACAAACCAAGCAACCCCTAGCGGACGCCGTTCTCTAAATTCCTCCCCTCGTTTGAGAAGCCATAAAAAATATAACGAATTTTTGAATTTTCGTTGCAAGACCGGTTTTGTAGAAGCGTAGCGCTTTGCGCATGTCTCGATTCTCTGGAATATAAGAATATACGCAGCTTTATTTTATTAGAAACAACCCATACGAAAATCACTCAAGGGAATATTGACTATCTACACAAGAAAGCTCGAAAATCGATTCAGTAGTTTTATTTAACTTAAATCAAATTCATTTAGGGATGTTTTACGTTCGATATTGATATGACTAGTTGCGCCCCTGTGCTTTTACCCATGCAGATCACGTGGGTGAATTAATTTTTATTGAAAAGAAGTAACTCAATTATTGTATTATTTATTATGGTTGGATAAATGATATTGTCTAGCTTATAAAATTGGTCCTCCAGGCTACACTATTCTCATTCGAACATAAAAGTAGTAAAGCGTGGTATTATTTTTCAAAAGTAATTTAAAATCGGATCAATAATGCTTCAACCTAAAATTCATTTCCACTTCGAAACTTTATCTTTCAAAAATATTTAATTTGTATCGTACTGTATACATATATGAATATTTAATATGGTTTTGATATCAATATCCTCAATAGTGATTGATTAAAATAAATGTGAATTTATTAAAGAAAATTAATAATTTGATCTATATGTCACAAATTAAAATATTTAAATAGTTTTCGGATAGCCGGATAGAAGTATCATGCTCTTGCCCGATACACGGATACAACATACGATTATCAATATCTAAATGGAGCAACACATGATTCAGAAAAATAATGGTGAACACGAAAACGAAGATTTATATATAAATAACAAAAAGTGAATAAGGAATAATTAATAAAAAGTCAATATAAAAGTATGTAATATAATATAATCATAACAGCATAATTTAAATTATTATTATTATTAGAAACGTAACATTAAAAAGCTCATTTCAGCGGCAGAACCTTTAATGTATTTTTCGTTTTATTTTGAAGTTTATTAATAGCTGTTTTGGATATATTTTTGTAGTTTTTAATATAATAAAGTACTTATGTTTTTCGTGACTATGTTATAAAGATTTTAAACAACTTTCTTTTATAAATCAGTCTATTTTTAAACAAAAATTAATTGGATATCCACACTGAAGATTAAAGTAGAAGAGTTCGCATACAATATATTGTTTTACAGGTTCCAAAGATAAAAATATTGTCAATTATTATTCAAGTATATATGCTCATTAATACATATTAAACAAATAAGTTTGAATTCGTTTAACTTCGAAAGAAATAAAAGATATAATTTGAAATATATTTTATAGAGTATGTGGCATCAAATAAAATTTTGTATATCGCAAAGAACCGCGAAATAAAGCGGATGTGACACATTATTTTTCGTTTCCCTAGTTCATAGACAAATATTTTTTTACTTGTATCTTTGGTTATGGTTGCGTCTTGCCAGTTACAATTACTTTTTCACAAAAATTGTGAAATATTTATCAAATAGAGGATTCCTATTAGCACCGTTGCTATTTCATTACTTTTTTTTAATTTCTAACTATTTATTTGCTATACTTGCTAATCAAGTTATGCTAACAAGTATTATAATTAAAAACCCCCATTCACGCCAAAGTGAAGCAATACATTATAATAAATTTAAAATGCCATAAAATATTTAAATGATATATTATAATTTCACTGCAATGTATTTAAAAATTGATTATGATGTTTCGAGGGTATCCGACTGATGACCGAGGGATGAAAATGCGAAAACATATTAAAACTAATGAGTGATGAATAAGCATAAAATTTAATAGAGATTTCAAAATAGTTCTTTTATATTATGAAAATGTAAATAGTTGACAATGTATACACTTTAAATTCGAAATATATTAAAAATTAATTCTCTTAATTTTAATTACCTTAATCAGACTGTTATTGTCTATGGTAGTATCTACTCATATAATATAATAATATAATTTAAAGTACTAAATGAATGAAATTAAATTTAAAAATCCTTATTATAATTTCCGGAACATTATAAGTTTAGATCGTGTTTTATCTTCCGTGTGTTTTTATAGACTGATCAGCCAAATTGGTTTCTCACCACCAATATTGGACACAAATTGAATATATTGATGATGGATGGATTTAAGGGCACACTACAGAATTCCATTTTCAAATAAATGAAAGAAAATTTTTCCATTTGATATGAATGAATGATGAATTAAAAAAAAAATGTTTTTTTAAAGCCTGCTCTACATATCGGCAGACGCATACGCGGACTTTATCCGCCGACACGGACGGTACACGTTCACAGACGTGAATTTAGATGAGGTAATATGCCTATCCATAGACAGCCGTAGTAGTAAATTTACATCTTAGGTCCCGTCTACACATCAGCAGATGCATACGTGAACGTCTGTCGATGGATGGCGGATGCATCGCCAGGCGTAAATTACCTACTATGACTGTCTACGGATAGACATATTACTACGTCTTTACGAACGTCTTCATGATGTTCGCGTTCGAGCGGCATTTTTTTTTTTGTATTTACATTATAGTTAACATATTAAGCAAGGCCGTGATGATTTTAATATTATTATTAAAAAGGTTTTTAACCAAAGAAAGCTGTATCCTAAATGAGTGACATATTCTAAATAAAATTAAGCTACGGCAGCGAACTGCTTACTCATTATAATTTCCAAAAATGAATAGATATATATGCAAAAGTATGAGACGAAATTATTTCGATAACGGCAAAAAAGTATTTTGAAAAAAAAACTTATGACTGCTTAATCATTCTCAATGGGTAAAGAATAACAATAATATGAGGTAGAAGGACACATTGGGTATAGAATAAAAAAATAATACGAACTATACTTGAATAGAAGGTACTCTAAAAATGTTTAAAGTAATTCTAAAATTTAAGTATACTCTTCCGACAGTACGAACTAAGAGCCCTTAGGTACGCGGTACGCCAGTAGGCCCATTCAGTGAAAATAGTCTTTAACCCGATCAATTATAGACCTTCAGGACTACATTTGACGCAAGCTGAAAATTTAGTCGAACATTCGGTTCGGGAAAGTTTAAACGGCGCATTACTAATAAAAATCTCATTGCGCCAACTAGAAATTTTATTTATAGCTAAAACAGTATTCTCAAAAAAAAATCCCCGCTATTCACAAGCCAGGTTTGCAAATCCGTGGCGAAGTATAATAGGAGAGGCATCAGACAAGTTTTCAGCTTGCCTCAAACACGTATCCAAAAATTGTCCCATTCTGAAATTACATCCATAATTATCTCGATCGAATAAAAATTAACTTTTCTTTTGTTTATACTACACCCGCGAGCCTGAAAACTAGTTAATTCGTGGCAAACCAATGGTGCTCCTTACCATTGATGGCACGCACCGCTTTCCGCAATTTTTTGGCTACATCACTCATAACAAAATTCTTATGCACAAAGAAAAAAAGTACGATGTAAGTAGGTATTTTGAAGAGACCAAACGCCACTGTTCCTACTATAATGCGCAAACTTTTACCTTCTAATCCTACGTTATACTTCAGTTGATAGTATTATTCTATTACTCTTTTCCCAATAATCACAAAGTTGAAATTTTTCGGTACGTCTATCCGCATCAAATATTATTTAAAAAAATAGGCCGTTGATGCATAAAGGGTATTCTATCTCAGGCCCAGATATAAATCAGTTATCTGATCTAATCCGGAAGAGGCAAGACAGGGTTGATTTTTAAAAAGGGCGCCAAAACATATTCAAAAGGTGACAAATAAATTCGTGGTAGAGGAATGCAAAATAGGCACTTGTTTTTTCTTTCGCTAGATTGATGAAGATGATGATAGCGGCATTTTTCAATTAATGCTCCGTGTAAAAAAATCTTCATTTTTTTTATGGCTGACCTATCTTGCCATAACACCAAACCTCTGAGCTAAGGTATACAGAGTAACTACCCAAGTCCCTAGCTGCGGAATTATTTAAAGGTATTTTGGAATCATTTCATCTATATTCATATAATCGTTGGAAATGAATACAAATAAAACAATGTTTACAATAAAACCACCATGCTAGCCACCTGGATGTTCATAAATGAAAAAAGCTTTATTCAATACCCCTATAATTAAATATAAATATACTTTTCCGGTTTCTAAGTGTCAATAAAGATAGATAAAACGATTTAATACTTTTAGATATGCTTGTCCTAAATGTAGTTTTCATAAAGGCCATCCAATCATATATTTGTAATGACTCATAACCACATAAGGGCCTTTATATTTTTTAAACACAAGAATCAAGATAGTTAGAATACACAGTCGTCACGATTCCGGATGTGCCAAAGATCTGAATATGTAAAGCAGATAATTAAGCACCTTAATTATTAAATATAGTACCTAATTTTGAATAAGTATTCGTTTTTATTAATTATTATAAGAATGAAGGAATTTCGTTCTCTAATTACGAATGTAATAATTTTCTACCTGTCTTAGACCAAGCTGGACCATGTGAAATTCGTAAACATGTCATCTCCACAGGAAAAGGTGTATTCTAAGAAGTTAACTCAGTCTTGTCTCCTACAATTAAGATGACTCCCAAACTAAACTTCGCTCGTAATGTCCATTTTTTTATGTTAAAGCAGGCAAGCAGAGCATGCAGTTGAGCACCTGATGTTAAGTGACTGAATGCAGCCCATGAGCATCTACAACATCAAAGTGTAGCAGATGCCTTGCTGGTTTGAAAGAAGGGGAGGGAATAAGAAAAGGATTAATTATGGGAAATTGAGAGAGGAATAGATGGGAGAGGAAAGGGATGGCAATATAGGCCTCCAGGCCCACTCTCAACGTGCGAAACACAGTGCAACCGGCGCTTCTTCGCCTCTGCGGAGTGGCAAATGCTGAGTAGCTCGCCTTATAACAAATGCCAACATTTAATGCTACTTCACAGATATTCTGCTGGGAGGGTTGTAATTACACCAGTGCTAGCTTGGCTCAACCATGCAATGCTCGACTGTCGCGTCTTACGACACCCACGGGTAGAAATGGGGTGGCGACACATATATTGTAATCCGTCGCGCGTCACCATACAGGCTAAAATATGCAGATATTTAGCTTAGTGTTAAATAAACGGAATTGAGTTGTCATGACGGATGAAGTATTACCAAAAACTGAGTATTTTAATTCAATGGTAGCCATAGAACAAACCTTCCCTATTATTTATATCTTTCACACAATGACATTGTAACTTTACAGTAATATAGGTTGTACAAAAAATAAAACAGAGGCTGCAAATTGCAATGATTTATGTAATTTACCATATTATGTTAAAAACAAGTCTACATCTACACTAATATCATAAAGAGGAAATATCTGAATTTTGTTTGAATTGAATAGGCTCTGAAACTTCAGGACCAATTTGAAAAATTATTTTAACATTAGAATCCTACATTATCCTTGATGAACAAAGGATATATATAACATTATGCTAGGGGAGACAAGCAGAGTGGAACTTCTTGTTGTATCTTAGGGAAACATTTAAAATTAAAATAATTATTTTCCATTTTGAAAGGCATTAGGATTTTACGTCTTATAAAGAGCACACTGGTTCATTAAAGATTGAGAACCTATTTAAAGTTTTAATAACTGTGAACAAGCAGAGAATTTTTGAAACAAATTCTTCAGCTTTATATTATTAGTCAAAGTAGAAATTTGAATTATATTATTTTATATATTTATAGTATTATGTATAAATAAACATACAATAAATCTTATCTTTATTAAGGGACTTGCAAATTAAATTAGATTATTAAAAAATGTACAAAAATATATTAAATATCAATAATAACAAACACTTCAAACTTATTATCTTTTGGTACATCAACAATTTGCATAGCTGAATATGTGATTGCTTTCACTTCTGATCCCTGTGGGTGTTTACCTATTTCAAACTCTTCTCCATAACATTTACAGACGATCCTAAACTCTTCTATACTGAATTCTGTAATAACTATTTTCTTACAGATAAGATATGGTTCCGCAGAAAATAAGAATAATAACTCATCAAGGAAGTGATACAAAAGACCCAACATATCATCAGCGGAAGCTTCTATGGTGTGCACTTCTTTAATTTGTACATAGTTGAGGTCAGTCATGTAGCCAAACATTGCCATACCGCACTGCTCAAATGCTTCTTTCAAAGTGTCACCCCACGCATGTAATCTGAAATAAAATGTATTATCCATTAATAAGGGTTACAAAATATTCATCAGTTGTGATATGATTAAGGTAATATTTTAAAAAACTTACTGCACATCAGCTGTATGGTCCAGATCTGAAAATAGAACAACATTTTGTGTTAAATGTGTTATAAAGAGCTGTCAATTCTAGTGAGAAAGGGGAAAAAGGGTTAAAGAAATCATACTTTACTCAGGGATAACGCTATAGGTTATGTTTTTATTTCTGATAAGAATATATCTAAAAATGTCAATAAGGTAAACAGGATTAATATGATTAAAGTTACATTATTTTTAATTAATATTATTAGAGTTTTCGTACAAAATTATCATGTTATTAACTATAATCAAGTAGGGGTATGATGCAATTAGTTGTAAGAAAAATAATTATGGATTATTCACTTTTCAAGTAAGTAATAATCTTTTGCTGAATAAAAAGGCTTATGCGAATCTTAAATAAATATACGTTCAATACATATATTTAACTCTAGAAAATCTACTTACATTCATATTTCACAGGTGGAATAATAAAGTCATTCTCAGTTAGTTCTCCTAATTCTTCATCCATCTTTGTTATTCTCTTATGTTGAGAATGTAACTTGAATCTAATGCTTATTTATATTCACAATACGATAATTTCAAGCAACTTTTTATGATAAACAAATCTGCCCTTTATCTTATTGATCAAATTGATAAGCAATGCAAGCCTCATCCATCATTGTATTCGTCATTTTGTCAATGTCAAAGTTGGCAAGTATGAAATCAAAAACAGCTGATATGATTTACTATCTGTGGTTCTAAAATTAGGTATAACCATAGTTAGACAATATCTTTTGAATTCAGATAACAATTTGCTTTAAGAAGTAATCCTTTTACTTTACAACGGGGTAAATCAGCCATGCAATTCATGAATGAAATATTCTCTACTTATTATATAATAAATATTATTTATTATACAAAATCCCTTTGAAAAATTCAAACTCTATGTTTTGACTTGATGATGTCATGTTGACGTAATATAAGTGAAAAATCACGAATGTCAAAAGTCAAACCAAGACTTCATTAAATCGAATTTTCAAAAAAATTATTTCAAAATTCACGAACTCGCAATATAAATCCAATAAGTTTTTAAGTTTGTCACCTATTCATCTATTACTTTTGAGTAAAAAATCGCACTGGCTGAATTATTTGATTTAAAAAGATACCTCCATTTTCGATAGTCACTTTTCATTTACCTTTTTCTTGACTGGGCATTAAGTCACTTTCGTTTTTCGTGGTTTTATATATTTTTGTTAAGAAATTTACAATGGATCCGATAGCGGTTTTACAAAGCAGAATTGAACAGCTAGAAGCTAAATTAGGTCTTGCTCCGAACTCTCTTATTGAGGGCCAACAAGGTGATTCAGTGACTGCAAACCTTTTAAATACAGCGCAAGCTATTAGCAATGCTACTGCGGGACATGAAAAACTGGCTCAAGCTCAAAACATGGCTAGTGAATTGAACAACTATACTGATCCAAATTTTATTGAAAATGTAAGTAATTTTCTTTGTTGTTGTTATTATGGTTTTAAAATGTGCAAGTAGTAGTAGTACTCTCTTCCTCGAAGCATTAAATGGTCAAGCTATAGAACAGGGGGCGCTTTGTTTTATCCAATTTCATCAGTTTCCTACATACTAGTTCTTACTACATTAATAATACATTTATAGTTTGTGAATCAAATGATCCCTTGTATTAATTCTATTGCTTTCAAGTATTTCATAGAAAAAATGTCATCTAATGAATTTATAATTTTGAAGTTGTGTATCTAATTTGTCTTTATAACTAAAAGTACACTTTTGTTGTTTTTTTATAGATGCAGCAGAATACTATGAATATGCATGAAATAGCAGCTGCAGAGCCCGTGATCAAGCATCATTGTCATTGTATGCATAGATGCAAACAGGTGATTAGTCCCACAATTAATATTCTTTTCCAAATGTGTTTATTTCACAAAAGTATAATTTTCATAAACAATGTGAAATTATTATATTTGAACTTTTTGCCCATATGGCGAGGGGTGAGAATACATGTGCCGCAAATGCATTTCTCCCAATAAAAATGTGTTTTATTTTTTATGCATGTATGATGCCAAATAAGGATTTATATTATTACTATAGAAAAAAAATTACTTCATTTATTTGGAAATATGTTTAAAACTTTTAGTAAGAAAGAAACTGTCCTGTTTGACTTAAAACTTTGTTTGACTCTATGCTGCCAGTCTCTGAAAGACCAGCAAATATAAGACAAACATTTATTTTATAAAGCATTATATAGATTATTTGCTTAAGTGCCCTTTTTGTGCAAAGGGGTTTGAGTTTGAGTGTTATCTAAAATTTAATAAATGAATTCAGCTTCATGCAAAAAATGCAATGTCCCTTTAAAAATAAGAATATCAGACAGTTCTGCAAATTGCCGGAAGATATTAAATTTTTTAAATTGTATACATATTTATGCAGATCTAATTTTAATGTATTTGATTTCAGGCAGCACCAGTTTTGGAATCTGAAGTGTTGCAGCAAGTCCCACAAATGCAGGAGACTGTGAATAACATGCATGTTGCTGCAGCAGAGGTGAAGGCTGAAGCTGATGGGGTAATTATTATTTAAAAACAAACTACTCCTATAGAGTACATCTACATCTAAGATATTAATTAAAACTTTTTTACAGGTATCCAATGGAATTCAACAACTAGCTGAAACATGTGGTGCTGCGGCCTCAAATGCTTCGGAACAGCTCACAAATGTTGCACAAAAAGTTGAACAAGCTGAACAGAAAATGTTTCCTAAAAGACGAAATGGATTAGATTAAAGCATTAGATCTGTGTTTCTTCTATTTGAGTATTCATTTATATTTATTTCATAATTACTTAAATTAAAAAGTATGTTATTATAATCGATTTTGCGTATTTATTTCTAAATACCATATGAAAGTAGTCTACCAACTTGCTGTCCCATTTATTTTAAAAGGATAATATACGTCGTAAATTGTAATCTGCATTTGCTGTTACTGTGGTTTATGATTATTACATAGTAATTATGAAAATTTAGAAATTAAACATGGAAATCTTAGTCTTTTTTTTAAATTGTTTCTAGTTTCAATTAATAATTATTATATATATAAAAAAAATCATGTGTACTAGCTTTCCGCCCGCAACTTTACTTGCGTAGACTACAAAATTTTGTTTATTTTGCGGAAGTGCGCGCAGTGTGAGATTTTGGTCAACTCTATTTATGATTTGTTTTATAGTATAAGGGGGTCACACGAGCTGGCGAGTCACTTGTTATGTGATCAACACCGCCCATAAACGCCCACAAGTTACGAGGATGCGTGCGTTTCTATATCGATTATATACAGACATACAAAAATTTTACTAATTGCATTTTTGGCATCAGTATCGATCCCTAATCACGGACGCACTTTTGTGACATCCTATACAAAGAATATTACGATCCCTTAAATGCAGGGCGTAGGAAACCGATATGTGGACGCCTAGAATACGTCTCTAATCTAAGTATGAATTAGTTTGTCTTTACGCAGTTTAGACTAGAATTTAGATTATTGATGTACATGATTATGGTGTCGAATCACGACACATAAGAACATCATTTGAATGTTCACATGTTGTATCACGCAAAGAAACGGGTAACGTCGACGGTCTAGAGTCAAGTATGAAAAGCATCAATTTTTTTTTATCTATGGTATAGTATCAATGTTTATGCGTCAAATTTTTTACTGCCAAATAACTGTCAAACAGAATCGTCTAGTTGTCAAACAAAGATGGCAGACGCTGCAGTGGAAACGGCGCCGAACGATGAAAATGATGATACATGGTTGTACGGAGAGTCTAACGCAGATCAAAATGAAAGCACGGAAAACAATGAAAATGAAAAAGAAAAACAACAATCTTCAACTACAGAAACCATGGTAAAACAGATATATTATTTCTTTGGATGAGGTTATGTTTTGTAATTTTTTCAAGTAAATTCATTCATATTGTTAAATACCGATAAATTTTAATACCAAGTTATGAATAAAAGTCTAAGGAGTCCATTGACAATATTTAAGTATATACCTATCAAGTTTATACAAATTCACCTACAATATTGTTTTGATGTTATTGAGAATGATTCAGTTTTGTAATATTTTTATTTTATACATTTAAGGACCAAGATGCAGAGGAAAAAGATCAGGACGAAAATGAAGGGAATGATGACTCCCATTTCAATGATGAACATTTTGGTGAAGTAGAGAGAGAAGAGGATGGCCAAGCCAATGGTGATGCAGACAGCCAAGACAACGGGGACTCTGACTCTGACGACAGCGATGATGTAAAAGTTACTATCGGGGAGATCAAATCAGGCCCTCAAGCTTATGCAAGCTTGAACATTAAGGTAATTGTTATTTTTTAATTATCAGTTTTTTGTAGCTTAACTTGCGCTTGCATTAGTTAGTTATATATTTATTAATAATACAATATAGCCTATGTTGGTCAGGCTATAAGAATGAATGAGTTCCGCTGCCAATGTAAGGTGTTTTGTAGCCATTTCTAGACAGTCAAATCTTTTAACTAGATAATTTTAGCGTAGAAGAATAAATTTAATAGATTTAACAGGATTTTTTTTAATAACATCTCTATACAAGTCCCTTTAAAACTGGCAAATGAAATCATATTTGAGTTCACTTTATTTATTTTCAGCGTGGAGTAGGATTGGTAGCTGCAGGAGGTGAAAAACCCAGAAGTGGCCCTGCAGCTGGGGGAAAAGTCACCTTAGAGGATATGGATGGTCCTGGCAGCATTAATGGAGTGCCAGCACTTGAATTTAACATTGATACTATTGAAGATAAACCATGGAACAAGCCTGGTGCTGATATATCAGGTGAGTATTATAGTTGCAGATAAATATCTGTGTAGATGACCAAACTTATGTTGTATTGCCGATAAAATACATGGTTTTCTTGCACAAAATACCAAATCTTTATAAATTTTTAGTGTCATAAAAATATTCAAGTTAGGGAATGAATGAAAATGATCCTTTAAATATGCGTCAAAGACTTGTGCAAAAACATTAGCTCTTTTTTTGTCTCCTTAAAATGAATACATCAAATATATACAAGGTTTTTATATGTGGCTGATAACATTTGGAATGAGAGATACCCATTGGCAACCTTTAAACAATTCTCACCAAAGTTTGCAGTTTCCTTTTCAAATAGATATATGTAACTTGATTTTCTTCCAGATTACTTCAACTACGGGTTTAATGAGGTGACATGGAGCGCATACTGCGAGCGACAGCGGCGCATGCGCGTGAACGAAGCGGGCGTCGGGCTGCACGCCGCGCACCCGCCGCCGCGCGCGCCGCCGCCCGACATGCGCAGACCACCCGGTGTGTTTATCTTCCTTCTTATTTATTTAACTCTTTATTACACCATAAAGACAGGAAAACAAAAAGTATAAATTACAGAATTAACAGTATAATAGACGGCCTTTTCACTAAACAATGATTTCTACCAGGCAACCACTGGGTAAAAGGTAGTGAGCAAAGAAGTTCTTCTGAAGACTTTGTTAGAGGTGAGCATGTGACTACCACAGCCCATGAATAACTGCAGCACTAAAAGTGTTGTAGCTGCTATGCCAGCCTTGAGACAGGAGAGGTGATAAAAGAAGTTTTGAAGGGATCAAGGGAAAGGAATAAGACTGGAAGAAAGGGGGGTGGGATACATATACAGTTAGAGTTAACCTTTCACCCCCACTCACCATATAAAATGCAGGACTTCTCTGGTGCTACTTTGGTCTTTTTTGTACTAAAGCAAATCTCAACTGCTTATTTTATACATCCTAATATTAAGATACAATACAGTGCCCACATTAATATTATAAATATAATTTCTTTACATATAGGATTGTGCGACTGTAGAATGTTTATATAGTAGCGAGTGGAGAGCATACATTGCTAGATTACCTTTCAACTTTGATTTCTCTCGATGCAAATGTTTTTTACAGTTATTCACTATTTACAATTTTGACTTTTATTTTAGGTCCTATGCGGCATGATGAAGGACCTCCACCAATGATGCAGAATAATTATCAAACAAGAGAGAACACTATACAGGTAACATGATAATTATTGGATTTTTTATTGTTTTTCTAATTTGAGAAGATGTTATTTATTAGAAAAATTAGTTATGTTAGCCAAACAAAATAGTGACAAAGGCTTTTTTTAATGTGCCAAAAGTGAAAAATCTAGAATTCACATTTAATTCACTTGGCCAAGCAATTTCTAGCAATTTCAAAGTTGTATAGGTGGCAAATTCTAGGCACTGCTCAACAACCTGTTTTTTTGGATTTAACGCATCTACTCAAAATTATAAAATTCAGGGCTGTTAACAAATGTCAAAATGTATAAAATTGCTTTATTGCACACACCAACAGAGAAAATACCAAAAATTGGGGTGAGGCTGTGATAGACACAGCCATATGTTGTAGGTACGTGAATACATAGCGCAAACAAAAAAAAAAATTAACTTTAGTTCGCGGAACTTCCCTCTACACCCTTAATTATTTGTTCCTTTAGCTATCCAGTGGTGTAACTTTATTGTGCATAACGCCGAAAAATTAGAGCTGTAATGCCAAGTTGTATCGCCTGATTTTATTATCATTAGGTTTTTTGAACTTGCCTCCATATGAAAATATTAATAAAATTCACCTGTATATGTATTCTCTGTAAATGATGTATAATTGTTTTGCAGGTGATGACGGCGGAGCGGCGCGAGTACGGGCGCGCGGGGCCGGTGGGCGCGCCCGACTACTTCGCGCCCGACCACTACTACCCGCCGCACCCCAGCTACGAGGAGCCCTCGTGGGGTATACTCAATTATTTTACTTGTCCTGTACAATTTACTCATGAAAATTAGTATAACTTGTTATTTTTTGTCAGTAGTATTTGAAGTAAACACTTTTCTATGGCACTAGTGTGATCTTAGTGAGCGTTCAGAAAAATTGCGTGCCAGGTGCAATACAAGGCGCATAAAAAAATGTTAGTTTGTGAGTAGGCTCGTATGTGTCATTATTGTAATTATTTCGTCATAAAAATTCACTCCGCAATATGTTCGTGTATGCCAATATATTGCATCAATAGGGAGGCACTTTTTAAAGCAGTTATACAAAATAAAACAGATAGATTAAAACAAAAATATGATAATTCAGGTCCACCGGAGCAGACAGGTTGGGCGCCGTCGGAGATCAAGGAGCTGACGCCCGGCCCCATGGCGCCGCCCGCCGGCCCGCCGCCCCCCCTGCACCCCGCGCCGCACGTGCTGCCCGCGCCCTACTCGCCCTACAGGTACGCACCACACCAGCCGGCCCGCCGCCCCCCCTGCACCCCGCGCCGCACGTGCTGCCCGCGCCCTACTCGCCCTACAGGTACGCACCACACCAGCCGGCCCGCCGCCCGCCCTACAGATAATACCACAAAATAGAGCTCGGGCAACGCACACATAGACACCATCCATCAACACGGCATCTCGGACTACTTTGGGTTGTGACGGACACTTAGATTATTCCAAAGTGCGTGCGTCTGTGGTATGTAAAATATACATACGCGAGTTCGAGTTCTGTACCAATTGATTTGTGGTAAACGCCACACGAAAACCCTCGATCTGTTGTCAAAAATTGAACCACTAGAGTCTAGACCTACGAAAAATGCCCTAAAGGTATACAGTACACACCATACGAAATAACACACAGATAAGGCGGTCACGGGACAAATAACGTGTTAACTCAAATCTGGCCCACGGATTATGTATATTTCAATTATTTTGATGGTATGTAACTGTCAATTTTTTTATCAATTAAAGTGTGTAACTTACATTTTATTGGTGACAGTGTAGTGACCACATGATAGATTATATGTCAATCATTGTTATTCATTTTAATTTGTTTCAAACAGACCGCACCTACCACCGCCGCACCCGCTTGACCGCGACCGTGATCGTGACCGCGACCGTGACCGGGACCGCGAGCGAGAGCGCGACCGTGACCGCGACCGCGACCGGCTGCGGGAGCGCGAGGAGAGGGACCGCCGGGAGAGGGACAGGAGGGAAGAGGTGACACTGAGCTTTCGAGCTAGACTTTGCATTATGTTTACATCAAGATCTTACATTTGATACCACACTCGGCTATACTCATATGAAAACGGCTATTTCACCCCCTCCATCTTCGTTACCCCTATCTCCCACCGATTTCTCTCATTTTTGCACTTAAGATCTTTCTGTATCTATACTATTTGCGTGCAAAATGTTTTCAA
>LQNK01002324.1:188403-206982 GCA_001586405.1 Phoebis sennae | reverse complement strand
CTCCTGGCCGGCGTTGATCACGTACGGCGCCTGCGTGAACGCCTGCTGCGCGGCCAGCTGCTGTTGCAGTTGGAACTGTTGCTGTTGCTGCTGTTGCAGCAGTTGGAGTTGGGCCGCCGCCGCTTGCCCGCCCGCCGCCGCCGCTTGTTGGGAACGGAATAATTGCTGCAAAGATGAAAGATATCATTTATTAATTTTCAAATGTTAAGATTTCTTACATTGAATTATTTTATACTTCGTATCATTGGGGACTTTTACGGTAACCGGGCGATAGACGTTACTTACAGTCGGTAAAAACAAAGAAAATCTAAAACGGGAAAATTAAATTAACCGCATAAATATAAACTTTTATTAAATGAACCAGCTAAGCTAGCGCTAAGGTTTAAATTTAATTAATAAAGAATCGTATCATTTATTACTTTTTATTCAATACGGCATTTGCTCGAGGGCCGGCCGCCGTGAAACGCGCTAATTAACACAATCGTTTAAAAACTTAATAACAAGGCACGCTGCTGTCCGACGCATGTGCCTCTACCGGCTTACGGCATTATCTTGTCTGGCTTTTCCGCAAATAAAAAAATTCTTTTCTGGACAAGATTGTGTGTAAAGAATGAAAATACATTATTAATGTAATCCCGTTACATTGTAGTTTTTAAGCGAATTAGATAAAAAATCGATTCTAAGTAATACTCCCTATCTCTACTAACTGAAAAACGACGCAAGTATTTATGCTTTGGTTGGTTGGTTGCTATGGTTGACTCTTGACAGTACTTAAATGTCCTCTTAATTAATCTATAGATGACTATCACGTTTAATTCAAATGTAATCATAAGACTTCAAATAATTATGTTAAAATAAATGTATTTTTACGAGCGACTTTCGACCGAGATGAATCACGATGCGTTGAAGTGGTTAATGCGAGTGTGATGTCATCTAGAACGGGTGAGTTTGGTTTACCTGTTGGGAAGAGATTAGTTGGCTCGGCGCCAGCTCGCGCGGGCTAGTAAACACGATGAAACATTGGCCATACAAACACTGTTCGTGCCACTGCTTCTATTGCTACCACCTGTGCCTATCTTATATCGATGAGTTCACAAAACTACACATGCCTATAGATAATATTTGTTTAACATAGTTAATTTAACCCGCATTCTGCAAAGTATCAATGTGGTTACTTTTGAACGGAAATCATAGACTACTTTCAACCAGAACAGTAGAAAGTTTTTAACATTCCGCTAAAATATATCGCTCTGCTGTAAATTTGCACATACAGTCAATTGAAGTTATCTTCATAATATTAAAACATTAAACTCGTCAGAAAGTTGAATAGATAAAATTTTGCAACAGATGCCAGGCACCATCGTCGTAATTTTAATTACGAAGCTACTACATTGCCGGGTGCCTATTTTATTTTTCATTAGCTAATTGACACGAAATGATTATCTAACGTCGTAACTTTGCGGCGGGTAAATCCAAAGTCTCATTCGGTCGGGGTGTCGCCTTTGATCTCTAGCTTCGGCTCCGGATTCCATGGCAATTTAATTCATCGGGATGTTGTAATTAAGAGGCGTGCGGGCGCGGCGTTAGCACGTGCACAGAGCAACTTGACCGCAACAGAATTAAGTCGTTTCTGTCGCAGCAAGGTGGAAGCAAGGAAGCGTCTCGTATTCAATTAGACGTTCAGTAATCCGGCTACGGCTGCGGCGAGCCCCAATACCAATTACAGGGTTATTAGTGAGAAACCACGTGCTTGGCTCTACTCGGCTAACCTAAACTAAGCTACAAATATCTGCGATACGCCATTCGTTACGAAATTGAAAATCAGCACCGTGTTTATAGTTTATTTTGCAAGAAGATTCTTTAATAGAAACAAATATTAGTATGTTTATTTATTTATATGTAAAAACACACAAATATTATGTTAGTGTAAAGTATTTCTTATTTTTTTATTGCGTATAATATACATAAAAGTCCCAAGAATATAATAATATAAAGAGTTATATGGAACTGAAACTGTCATAGTGGGATAGAGATCATTAATTAGTACAATAATTAAATGTGTATTTGCAGAGTCACGAAATGAGACGGTGAGAAGGACTGCTACAACGTGTGAGCATCGTTTGCGTTGGATGGCATTTATTATTTACAAGCCTGATGACGAGAGGACGCGCTACTCTGTGTTCCCGCGAGAATAGCACTTTCCAGGCGTCGGCAAACAAATTACGTGACAAAGCAATCAATTACAAGAACGAGAATGTCGCCGTACCTCTTGAATCGAACGCTCCGTCAACAAGAACCTTTTAGCGGCAGAAGAAATGCTTCTGCTACGTGCGAATCATTCGCTCTACCATTAAAACGGTTTTAAAATAACATTTCGTTATACTGAAATTGCAAAAAAAAAGAAAATCAAATATTATTGTAAAGATGAATTTAAAAGCGGTTGTGAACAAAATTAGCTTTGTTGAGTAAATTGATGTCGACGGGGACGGAAGTCAAAATAAGATTACAGGGATATCCACGATTTTCGTGTTCCGGCGTCTTCGACGTGGTTGGCGTATATCCTGCTGTAACAAGTTTATCTGCCCCGCAGGCTGCTACCGCTGCTGCGCTCATCTCTTTTGTCATTTAAGGCTAAATGTAATCAATTTCGACAAAATCATTTTTTCGAGTAAACTAATAAGCGGTTATTTCGCTGCGGTTAAACTGTTTCATTGAATGGCGCTTCCAAAATTAGTAAAAATGAACGATATTATTTTTGCCATTCAGAAAAGAACTTTTCTTGTTCTAATTACGCGTTTGATTGGATACCTCCATCTACCTTGGCAATAGAAAGCCTCTAGATTTTCGCGAAAAGGTGGCAAAGGGCGAGGGCGGGCACAAGTTGGGCGGAGCAAAGCCACGCCTTCGACGCCCACGCCCTGCCAGAATTAAAACTTAATATTAGTATTGACGAATATACTAATCATATACTTTTTTAAGATTACGTAGTAATAGCAATTGAATCAAACGTTACTTTAGAGCCTATAAATGGTGTTGCAAAACGTTCCAAAATTGCTTTATTTAATTTTTGCTATTTTTAATGTATAACATCATGTACAATGTCGATTTAAACTAATAATATAGAAACGTCAAATCTTGAAATGTATGACTAGATTAGTTACAGATAATAATCTGTAGCTGTTACTATATTCTCGGTTGTTTATGTTAAATAGAACAACCAGAGCCTTTTAAGTTAAGATTCTTAGAATCATATTATCAATATATTTATACAGAACCGCGAAAACCAAAGGAAAACACAAAATTCTCACAAATAAATTAAAAGAAAAAAAAGGTTATTCTACGAAGAAATAAAAGTGTTTTTCAGACATAATAAATGTTGCAAAAAATATTATAAATATTAAACACCATTAATAACGATAAAAGAGACGACATCTCAAGTATAAGTTCAAACACAATTTCGGCCAATAAGTTTACTCTTATACTTTTTTGAATACCTTGTTAGAAAAAAATATTTAAACATGACATATAATTACAATTGGTTTGATAATGACAATTAAAAATTCCTACTGTTTGCTGCCAGTTACGTTAACGATTATTCACAAATAATGTTATTGTTACGTTTTTATTTAGTAAATAATGTATTAGATATAGGAAAGGGAATTGTGACAAAGAAAATTCTTCCTGTTTGGAAAAATCACACTGATTGATATTTTTTAATAAGAGTGTAAGTGATGTTTTTTGTGCGAAATATAACCGCCCGCACTCCGATAAGGTAAGGGTAGGGGTAGTACCTTTATAAAATACAAACATTAATTACCTATTTGAATACATAGCGAAGTAGTTTTTAATAATATCAAACAAATATTAAAAATAAAGACGAACGAATATTTTCGGCCAGAAAATATCAATCGACAGCAAGACGGCAACATTATTATTGGTAATCTTTCGGTAGGTACTCCAAACTTACATCATGATTTAAAATAACAAAATTAAAAAATGTATCCTGTGTCTAAACTACTAAACGACTTGCGTATAAATTTTGTTTACAGCCGGAATTCGATACGTAATATTTGTTAAATTTCTAAAATTATTTCTAAAAGTATACGAGCAGAGCCGGGTTTTCATCTAATATTTACATATATAAATGCATGATACGAGAACACTTTACATCACGGTAATAGCTGCGTTAATTTCGTTAAAGCTTTTATATGTATACTTTTTCATTTTAAATTACAACGCTCGATGTACAATCGAACCCAGGTTTAGAAAAAAAGACTTTTGAGACGAAGTGAGTATATATCGGTTATATTGGTATTTGGCAGTGTAAGTCGTTTTTGAGGCATTGCGGGTGCGGTCGGGCAAAGCTTTTATCAAAATTAGCGGCGCGCCCAGTCGTGGCACACCCCTATCGTAAAAGACTACGGCCGTCACCGCATCAACGACTCCACAGCCGCACCTTGCTGTCACACCCTTACATTTTACCCTTCGCAAGATCAATAATAACAATTAAATTTAATAAATAAATTAAAAAATAAAAGTTAAAATATTTGCTAAATATTGGGCACGAATGTTATGACTTGGTAATCTTCGAGGGCTATCATAGGGATAAAAAATGTCCAACGAGATTTAAGTGCTGTTCCAAACGACAGTTTGGAATAGTAAAAAGGCATATTTAGATACAAGCGCGAAGCACATGGATTATATGGATCAAATATCTAGCGGTTGGCATTTGGGTTTCCACCCCAGCTTCATATTTACATATAGCGTGCGTTCCAGATTATGATTTATCTTAAAAACGAAAGGTTTATTTTGCTTTAATGTTTCGAGAAAGTTAGACAAATTTAGTTCAATGGTTTATTTCACAACTCGAAAACTGATTCCATTTGTTTAACAAACGAACAGAATGGTAATGGTTGTAAATCAGTTTACGACACGACCAATTGGTCAGGCGGCCGCGGTAAGGACACTAGCGACTAGAACATTAACGCTGCTATCTGTATGCAACTTGCTTATCGACAATCTTTATCGATGAAACATTATGTTACCATCTACTTTTTTCTATGTTTTCAACAATGTTGCATATAAAGAAACAATAGCTAGTTCAAAATATATTTAGATTTGATTCAATTTTTCTGTTTCACTTAAAAATTATGAAAACGCATATTTTATATCAAATTAAATAGACCATTCACATGAATTATCTATCATGTCGTGTAAAACGATATGATAAGGTAATTTTTCATTCTGAAGTCTTGTTTTGCTTCGTTCATTTTGGAAAAAATCTCAGGAAAAAAAGCGAGTTATTATTATTCTGTATTAAAAAACAATTCAAATCAAATAAATAATATAGTCGTATAAACTTTGCCTTTCGTAAAGAACCAAGAGGGAAACGAAACATTAAGGATGCGAAGGTGGTGAAAATATGAATATATTACACAGTAAAACGGGCGAAGTAATCATACGCACGCAAGAAACCGAGCTCTACGCCTTGCACACGTACAAAATGTTATTTGTAAAACCAATAATTCACCTACGTACACTTTAATTTCCAGCTATTTAGAAAAGAATATAACGCGAGGTTAAAATATACATCATTCAAGATTTATGGAAATAATATTAAAGTTTTCATGGGCATTTCGTTTGAATGGATGTATTTAGATTTGTTGCAGTAGGCGTAAACAAGACATATTCTGATAGCTGGCACCAATTTTTTGGTAGGTATTTGAGGCAAGCTAAAATAACCCCGACATATAACTGCAGACCTGGCTGATGAGTAGCGGGGGTAATATTTGTGCCCCGGTTCTGGTAAGTTTTAAGTTATCCGCTACATAATAGTTGGTGCCAGCCCTCGGACTAACTGGTCTATAAGACACTTTCGGTAACGAAATGGTGTAATGAAGTGGCACGGTTATACGTCGGGTCGCTCTCGCTCCAATTTCGCTCTAACTGGACTCATAACGCAACTACCCTCAGGCCCTTAGTATTTCACTACAATATCTAAGCAAATATGCTGCGTCATTTAATTTGTTTATTTTCTATTTCTCTTTTTTAAACCCGTTTCTTTGGTACCGTGATGGTTAAAAGATCCAGTTATATTAAAGCCCAAAATTAATTTTCGTAGAATGAGTCAAAGGATGTAATTATGTCGCTCGAAATGGTAGAAGGATAGCGAAATAGCTTCCTTAAATCCTATTTGTTGTAGATTTAAAAAGTTCCAAACTTAATTATAGCAACTTCAAAAATATAATACGGCTATTCTGATGTTGTTTAAGATATAAATTATTAAATATCATATACTATATGAATTATAAACCTTCAATATACCAAATTTTACCTACCTATATTAATGCATAAAGCAAAAACTATGGGTACTTTTTTATTTGTCTATACTAATATTATAAAGAGGAAAACTTAATTTGTTTGTTTGGTTGTAATGAATAGCCTCAAAAACTACTGGACCGATTATAAAAATTATTTCATAATTCGAAAGTTACATTATTCATGAGTAACAAAGTCTATATATATATATAAAGTTATGGTACGGGAGCGAAGCCGCGCGGATCAGCTAGTAGTTTATAAATAGGAGAAGTTCAAACAGGTACAACGACACTCACGAACAAGTACATATTTGTTAAACCCATACAAACTTATAATTTAAATTGATTATGACAATTTAATATCGGTTTATAAGTAACACATTTGATTAATTATACAGTGCCTTTTAGCAAAAATTTAAAGAAAACATTTGCAATCTAAGATTATAGACTCGGAAAATTTTAATATCATTACCGCAGAAAAACAGTAAAAATAGAGAACAAATTGTCGAGATTATATTCAGAGCTTCCTATTCTTATCTCCTGATCTCTCATTACCCGATTTGCACTCTTTAGTTTATTCTGACTCGGCGAGAAAATCATATTTATTATTTTCATAATTTTAACAAATTACGACACATAATACTACCTTACTAATTATATAAGTATAATCTAGTTTCCTGCAAAAAAGAATTAAAAGAAATTGCCTCATCTCCTTTGTTAAACTCAGTTCGATAATTATATAGTTAAATAGATTATAATTATTAATAATGTTCGATATTTTTTTATTGAAAAACAAATGAAAATAATATGCATATAAACTGGATTAATTGTATATAAATCTCATGATAATTAACATTTTTCTAGTTTCTTAGATACATATTTTAAATTTGAATATTCTTTCTTCTTATAGAGATTAATAAATAACAGTAATTTGTAAAACTGTTAGCTTTTACTTAAGTGCGACGGCCAGTGCGTCGAACTCTATCTAACGGTACTTTGATCTCATTTGATTCATTCAAGAACAAACTTTTACGTAATTGTTAATTTACATATAGGCATTATATTTGTTCTTAACATTGGATGGGACAATATAATGTTCCAATTAATGATTTAATGGAGAAAGGGCAGCGGTAAGCAGAATGGAGGCAGTGAGATCGCTGAGGTGAATGTACGCACGAAGTGTGCCACGCGCCAGAGAAATACTTCGGAATGGATACCGTTAGTGGAACGCGGTCATACCACCGGTGATGGTGCCGGCCGTATATCTCGTAAAATAAGCTCTAAGGAAATTTTGTTGACTTTATTGCACGATAAGTGTTGAGTGGTTTCAAGTTAGTAAGGAGACTTGTCAAAGTTTAAATAAAGTAAAAACAAAAGGAGCACCTCTCGGTGCCGTGGTAATCGGAGCGTTTCTAATACCCACGCTTTGACTCGGTTTCACCGCACGCTTCTTGCCTTCGTTTCTTACTCGTTTTGCGAAATCGTTTGAAATATGATAACGTTCAATCGAGTGCCGAGAATCGTAAGTTCTCACGAAACTTCACACGGGCTTCTTGCAGTCAGTTAGCTATTGAATTCCGCTATTACAATTGGCGGATCAACAACGGTTTCAACTTACTCGGTAAAAGAAAACGGTCGAGATACAAAATAGTGCGAAACACAAAGGTGAAATATTCCGTGTTTTGTAAAGTTTACTGAAAAGTTTCTTTATGTAGCCGACGTGGTAAATGCGAACAAATGAATATTTTTCACAATAATTATGTCGAGCAAAGCAGGTAAGGCGTGAAGCGCATCGGCGCTCTGCGTCGCGGCGGCGCAACAATTTGCATCACAAATGCGGGTGGCGGCCGCTCTGCACCCCGCTCGCCCTTCGCCCGACCACGGAACCCGAGCTTCGCTTTTATCAGACAATGTCACAATCAACATCGCGTGGACGCTTTTTGGCCATCATATGATTGCCGATTGTGGTTCGCCATAATTTTAACAAAGATTTCATTTCTAGTTGCATCCATCCGGGGATGCGCGTCGAAATCAAATAAAGACAACCAAAAATACTGCATAATGTTTTAGTTACGTCCTATTTAAAACATCATTGTATACTTTATATGTATATCATACCGTATAAAGCCATTCTAAAAGTAGTAGTTAATAATCGAGCTGCAATGGTAAGTGGGTAACACGGGGAAAGCGGGCGAGTTGAGAAACGATGAATTAATAACAAACTTCTCCCGCGACGCGTGATGACGGCCGACAAGAGTAGCCCATTACGCCGACACTGAAAATTCGCAAAATCTCTTTCTAATTATCCGATGTTATTCTTTCCTTGGAAATTTTTATTCAAATGCGGTATAAATAAGTGACGTAACGCAAAAAGTCTACAAGATTTATTATCAAAATAAAATAAAAATCGTAGGCTAAGGCTAATATTTTTTTATTTTCATTTTAGCCAAATGTTTAGTTGAATTTAGTTTATACGTAAAAAGAAACATTAAAATATTAAATTTAAGGACGCTAGGACGCTGGATTGCCTTTATCATATATATATAATTCTTATGAGAGCGAGATAACAAATAAGATCACTTGTTATATTTCACCTCTGCAAACTAACTGTGAAAAATGAAGGCTATTTTCTCTAAATGATGCTATCACTAAAGGATTTAAGGATCAGACCCTTTTAAATTGTGCCTCATATTTTATCCATTAATATTCTATTAAAATAAAATCTCAATATATGGATATTTTACATAAACAAATGAGTTAAAATTAACTTATAACAAATTGGAAGTGCTACCGACCTCCCGAACGTTGTATAAAAATATATAATACAAAGACAACGAATGAGTCCACGCTACGACACTCCTTTACTAAATTAAACAGGTGAAAACGCGATGTGTGGAAGGTTTAAGATGGGTTTAATATCGAAATAAATCTCGCACGAAATGAGTCGGTTGGAAATTAACCTGAAGGTACCTTAGGTGGCGTTAGCACGGCGGTGCGGGAGGTACAGCGACTCTTAATTAAATCAAGTGACACGTCTCGTTCGTAGCTTCAATCACACGACCCCTATAAGCTCATGTACCAAGCTGTGCTTTGCTCTTTCTCATCGCATCGGTGTAATTTGTAATTATTAAAATTGGTATACAATACACAAAACAAACTTTTCAATTATAGAGTTGGAAAGTAAATTACATATTTAACAAACTTATTGTATGTAAATAAGATATTAACTTTGCTGATAAACTGTATACGCAATAATCATATTTTTTTTATAATGATATATGTACTATGTCATCAGGATTGTTTTGAGTTTCTCAATAATATAAAACAGTTTTGATTTGGTAAGATGTGTACAGCATCGATTATAACATTTATATCAAACAAAATGTTAATAATTCCGTACAACGTAGTTTACCGCCCGCACGTGTTGCATGTGTGCATGATGTGTTTCTTTGTAGGTGTTTGAAATGCATATTTTACATATTTACTCTAATTAGGATCAGACTACTCATAGACACGTCCCTTTACAGTAGTCTTAGCTATTATTAATATTAAATGACATAAAATTTGTAGCGTTATAAGTTTCGACATTTTTATAAATTTGATCAAATCGAATATCAATTAAACGGCTGGTGGAATCGTTAAACTTCCTTGCGAACAATAAAAATAGAAGCTGCCGCAGGGGCTAAGAGAGTTGTTGCTAGCCTACGAGTAACAACTTGTGCATCGGTTGTTGGTAGTGCACGGATCGCATTCATTATTTCCATAACGAGCCCACGACAACCGTCGCTCGCTCCTCGCTCCCGGTCTCAGTCACGGCAATTAATTAACTGGCTAAACGGTATCGTGTTTTACATTGTGATGTTTACGCAACTCTCCACCGATAATGTCCCCGGCTATCGGATGTTGCAACCCAGGGTTTCACATTAATTAATAAAGTATTTATTAATGCGGTCGACCTCACTAAAAAATTAAAATTCTCATTATTCTGCCAGTGGTTCTTGATTACAATCACGAGTGCATATAAATAGCTGATTAACAGGCATGAAGACGCCACAATAAAAGCGCTAATCCCATTCAAAATTAATAATTTAGTAAAGTTGTGTGTAAAAAATATATGACAAGAAATATAAAAATTTAAAAATAAATTTTATTTCTTATCATGAATTTTTTGCTAATAATGGTCATAAAAAGTGCGTATATGCGTAGAAAGACATACGAGGTTGCAATAAAACGTATGAGACAAATTTACTGCTTCTAGGCATCGTGAATCAACCCGAAAACAATTCTGCGAGTGGCTATTTTCACGTATTAGTGAATTAAGAATGATTGAGAGGACGGGGGTGAAGGTTTCAGCTAAGTCATAAAAATTAATAAGCATAACGGAGTTCCCTTCTGAAATGATCTCACAGGTTGCTATGTCGTAACAGCTGGCAGAAGATGTTACTTAAATTAGTTAACAATGACACATATTGCTGGCAAACAAACAGAGAGGATTCCTAAATAGACCGCATGCTATTCTTGAACTGCCGCCGTCACAGCGCACCGGTGAGCGTGCCGTGAGCCGTCTGCTGATTCACGCACACCTCAAGGTGATGTCGATTGGGAATGAGCACACGTCTCAATTCTGGCTAATCCGTTATTATCTATGTATTCGCACATCATTTGTATACATGTGCCGCGTAAACGATACAGGTGCAAACATTTGCTTCATCAGTCAGTTAATTACAATGGGAATTACAATGACGTAGCGCTCTGTAAAATCTCGATGATTTTTTATCTTAAACGTTATACTTTATAAGTAAATCATCATCATGCATTATTCAATCAGTTAGTGTACTCCTGAAGCAATACGTTATAAGTGACAAATAAGCAAAGAAACGTATTGCGGTCGAGACGAGTGTAGTAGGCTATAGCGCAACTTGCTCGTAAGTTATACGAACAACTCTTGCGCATTGCGTAATATACAACGGCTCAATGAGGACGTTGATCTCGCGCTTGACATTGCCTTCTATTGGCTTACGTTGCCTTCGACACTTCATTCACGATTTGTAAGTTAGCATAGCAATATTGATCCTTATATCACCTAGGTATTTACACTTATATAAACATAAATCTAGTCATGGCAGGTAATTAAATATTAATGTGAAATGGTACTTGTATCGTAAAACATGCTATCTACGTGAAAATAATTTTCCAACACGTCAGTATACTAAGCGTTGCCCGGAAATTGTAGGAAATTGCAACAGAAAATGAATCCGCCAGTTTGTGAGGTCCGTTTCAAACAGGTTAGAGGAGGTTTTCACATATTAAAAAACCATTCAAAACATTCGTCGCATACATAATTAAAAATATACCCTTAAAATGGACCTACGGCAATATTTAAAAAACTGTAGCTTACGTTTACGAAATAAATTAGAAATGGCTTTAAGCCCCAAAAAAAATTTTCAATAAAAGCATTGTTTCAAAATTTACAGTTTAGGCAGATAGAATGGAAAGCGCGAGATGGCATAAAGTGAAAAAGAACAATAAATATAAAGAGCTCTCCATCAATCACACGAACAGAGGCAGCACTTCCGGACGCGGCATGGTCGAGCGAAACATTTCTTTGAATAATGAATATACAGGTGGGTAGGTATTGTGCCCCGTAACTGGACGTGATATACGCCGTCGTCGACCGCATGCATAATTTCACTTATTTTATGTGGTTAATTGTCGAAAATGACCGCCAGTGAAATATATTACAGTATTCTACCGCCAACACTGCTAGTGGCGGCTAATGTATTCCACGACTCGTATGTTCCACCTTACCCTTCGTCTTTGTGTTGTGTTTTCACATATAAAGCACCCACTCGCCGCAACGCGCGTATAATACACGTGTTATTAATACACCTCGTTACATGTAAATTAGTCACAGGCAATGCGACAAAAATCTCAACCTCACGAAAATATACTTTCATAGTCGTAGTATAAATAATACGTCGAAAAAATATATGGGACTAAACAATAATTTTTAGTGAAACTTGTCGAGGTAAAACATGAGGTGGCAAATAAATAGTCAAGACTAATAATCTCGGGAACTTAACATTGGCTGTTAAGAATAGCTAGCACAATCGCAGCAAGTCGCATCTACGAGCCCCAAGAATTACAATTTTTCAGAGCGGGCTCACGCGACAGCACATAACAAAAGAGCTGGAAAGGCGCAAATAAACGACCACTGCAGTTCTCTCACCCTAATATCTAAGCTTGATGCTGTTCATATTATATATCAGAGGAACTCGTTTAAGCATCAGTCCAATGAGGAACTTATATAACTAGTTTTCGCACAAGTTTATTAATATGTTATTGAACAGTTAAATAATTGTATTATGTAAACAATCATTATTTATTACTAGCCGCGCCCCGCGGTTTCACCCGCGTAACGTCTGATCCCGTGGCAACTCCGGGATTAAAAGTAGCCTATATGTTATTCTGAACCCTTACCTGTATGTATACCAAGTTTCATCATAATCGGTGCAGTAGTTTTTGCGTGAAAGAGTAACAAACATCCATACATCCATACTTACAAATTTTCGCCTTTATAATAGTAGTAGGATATTAAAACATTAGATGAACATTTCATGTTGTTAATATGGAGTACCAGGAAATATTTTTAATCACGCTATTGTCTGTTCTTTGAATTTATTCATAAACGCTGCTCGGTACCTAATACAACTTTAAACTCTATCTCGTAAGCTCAGCGTCTACGACCGTCAAAAATTACAAAATTTTATGGAAATCCGCTGCAAAATGCACTACAAAAGGCGAACTCAATCTGTATAATGAAACTTTTAGACCGTGCACGAACTTTCAAAAGCCGTAGGTGAGTCGGTTTATAAAACCAAATCTTTTCATTTAGGTTGTTTTCAGGGATACGGTATGAATGGCTGGTAAGATCGGACGCTACGATACTGCGGACGGCCGCGGCGTAGCCGGGCGGCGAATTCACCACGCGCAAAAGGCAACGCTTTCCAATCATACTTATATATACATCTGCTATTAAACCCTAAGGCACTCGTTTTCATCCCCAAACTTTATGTGGAAAATGTATTTTAAGCAATTAGGTTATGTAGGTAGGTATATCTAAAGGTATTCTAGAATTCTATCTTAGTTAGATATTTTCTAGGTAGATCAGGTAAAAGTATGTTTTTGTAGAGTTTCTTATATTGCAAGTGTCAATATAAGAAATTTTTTATTTTGTAAAAATATCCACTTTTAAAGTTGCAGAAACACAACGCGTTCTTTGCAACAAGCAAGCAAACAAGGCTTTCACACTTTTTGCTATAAGGATAGTACTTTTATTTAAAGTGAATATTAGGATATTATGACTATCTAAAATCATGAAAACAGAATAAAAGCTAGCCATTGAAAGTTTTAAGCGTGAATTTATATAACGCAAATATATTTTAGGTTGTGGTATTATAATATAACAGTTAATATTTTTTTTTGAATAGTGATTTACGAATTAGTGACATGGTAATTTATTTACTTTTAAGTCTTTTTAAATTTAAGACTGTTGAAAATAATAATTAATCATTACCATTAATTTCCATTTATTAGGCAATTGCAAAATATTGTTTTTGTTTTTATTTGTATTTCACGCAAAGAATTCTAAAAATAATGGTCGCGGTACCGAAAAACATATTATACGATTGATTATCTATATCTTTGATTTATCAACAAGGATAATATTTCTTCGTCAAAGTTGTCATGGGTACAATATTTACTACGAAAGTTGTAACTAAACGTTGAAAAGTCTCAATTTGTTATATTTCAAAATATAAACCCAAATGAATGCAACTCCATCCGTTTGTGACTTTTCATTTCAGTGTGTTTATTATGATAAATAAAACATCCATGCAAATGAATCCATGGTCTCTATTACTGATACAATAAAATATCAACTGAATAGTGTTAAACGCTGGAAAAGTTTTAAAACTAGTGGCGTAAATTTTCCAGTGGAATATACTAATGTAATTTTTTATTTGGTAACTATTCACCTTTATATCATGTCTCAATATGTCCGAATATTGTACAAAATAAACAAAATAACAACACCGTCTACCTCTTTAAGAACAGGTTATTATGCCCATTAATGCAATTTGGTTCTGATCATTTTTATTTAACTTAGCATTTTTAAGGTGAACGTGACAAACGAATACCATAGGTTGGTTTTAAACTGTAAAGCGTTTATATAATTAAAATTGATATTTTTTAATCAGAAATTATAAAAAAAATTTATGTTCCGAAATTAATGACTTTAGTTACATTTTGAAAATTAAAGCTGGTTATTATTTAGTAATACATTTGGAAATTAAATGATAGGTATTGACTTGAAAACCAAATAAATGTAATATATCTTACAATTTGTAGTTTGAGATCTTTCCCAGCAGCGGAGGCGGCGGTGACAGAAGTGGTCACGGGAGATAACCACTGATGCAAATTAATATAACGTTTAGGTAAAAGTTTAAGTGAAACGTCCGCTTGAGCATAAGCACGTTCGAGGCAGGCCGCAGCCGCGCCGTCGAGAGCGAGAGCCGGCTCGAGCAGAGCGCCGCCACCCTCGAGGACCACCATGTCGTTAGAGTATCCAGTCACGGTTTATTTACAAACACAACACTAGCCACATCACTGAGCGCGCACGGGGAAGCTACATGTCTGGCGGCGGCACGTGGGTCGCGCGCGGCGCTGCTCGCGGAACTGCCGCGCTCACCTGCGGCCGCAGTCGCGCCCGCGCCCCGCTCGCGCCGCCCACCGGCTCGTCAACAAACACCGTTGTTGCAGCGGTCGCCCTGCATCTACTACACCCGGTACCACTTTCGTCCCACTTTCCAAGACCAACACGTCAATTATGTGTGAGCGAGTTCTACTTGTTTACCAAAATGTCGCCTTACTGTGTGATAAGTACCAAACTAGCTTGTAAATAGATGTCAAGGTTTTGTTTTGTAAATTATAAAAAAAAAATTACGATCGTTCAATTTTCATGTTAATGTACTATTATCCCCGAAATATACGAATTACACATAAATTCCTATCGTGCCACGTTCGCTAGAACTTTCCACCCTCCTCGATGAATAAGTAAATATTTTATTTAGCTTTAAACAAATTTAAACAATTAGTCAACTTGTCACCAAGTAAACAGGATCAAAGATATATATATTATTATCTATCTATGCTTCAAATTTTAATGCTAAGACGAAAACAAAAACATAATGGCTCAATGACAAAAAAGTTATTTCTAAGTTAAATCCAATTTATAAGAATGCCCCCTTGAGAGACGTATGGGAGTGATGATATAAGTTGTGAAAAAGCTTTCGAAATACGTGTAACCGTTTTAGATTTATTTCGCAAAATAAGCTTGCATATTCCTACAACATATTGAAAACTGAATTTTAATAATAAATCAATCTTTCTTTTTACACACAGTTAAAATCTGAAAATAGATAATATTGTCTAATTTTAATCAATTGTAACAAAATTAAAGCTTATAAATTCTACCTTTAAATAGAGTAAATTCATAAAAAGAAAGAAGTCGAAGAAAGGGTAAAATTCATCAATAATTAAATTGTCCAAAGACTTCATCGGGAATCCTGTCTGTCCAGAAAATGTCTGAAATTAACTAACTTTTTCTTTGTACGTCAAACTGATCATTATTAATTGGCTTAGGAAATGTCTTAATTAAAATTGTTTTATATATCGATAAGCAAATAGAGCAAAAAGTAAAAATGAATAAATAAAATAAATAAATAAATTCCGTGACGGTCAGACACTACCAAGTGAGTATGTTGTAATGGGTGTTCACATTTATATTGATCCACACTAGTTTCTGGAACATAGTACATATAATATAACCGTAAATATGTTAGACCTCGAAGCACAAATAAACGTACTTTATTCGGCCTGATTTTCTATAACCGTGATTCAAATTAAAAAAAAAGTCAGAGAGAAAATAAGCATATTTTAAGTGCATTTTTAAGTCAATAAAAAAAAATATTTCGCCAAATTTTGATATAAACTTTATTAACAAACTTTTCTTAATTTTTTAAAGATATGATAAATTTAATTCTTTAAACCTTCTTTTGTACATACACAAAATTCTAATGTTAAAAATTTTGATCAAGCTTCAACTTTAGTCGCTTGAAGGAACAGGGTGGAGAATACAAGGAGACATTTTATTGCTGTGCCTATGACTGTGTCTAATATTGCTTTCTGTATTCGCTCGCACCTCATAAAGTAATACGTAATTAAGAAAATATATTCCTGACAGAATGATCATGACGACTGATAAATGGCAAAGTACCGGCTCAATTATTCACACGGCACGCCCCTGTACATCGGCCGCATCATCCGCTTGCTGCCAAATTAAAAGTAAATAACGAAATGAAAACAAACGCGCCCGCGCCGCGAGGGACTCGCAAACCTTTTACCGCTGTCGAGTAAACAACTACAGCTAAACATACTATCATTTTATCGGCTATCTATTTGCCAATACGGATAATATCGCCAGACCGATCGCCGCTGTTATGCATTTAAAAAAAGCATTAGGTTTAAACACTGAGTATTGATTTATTATCATTGCTGTTCCTATTTACCGAAGCTTCGTCTAACATGCTATTGTAGATGTCCAAATATCGAAAAAATCCTTCTAGATTGGCAAGGCCTGTGCTGTTAGCAACAATAATAGATGCAAAATACCGAGACCCATAGCGCTACTACCAGCGCGGAGCAATTTCGAAGAACAATGAATCTGGATGAATGGTGGCGCAAAGTGAAAAGTCTATTTACTTCATGTGCATATTTTCTACAACAATAGAAAAATGTGAATTACACAGTATTTACGAGATAACTAAAAATAAGAACGTGTTTTAAAGCTTGAACATTTTTATTTGCTCGATTGTTACATGATAATAAACATATAAACAGTAGGATCATTAGCGACAAAGGTCGTATGTTTAAGTTTAGGCAGCACCGGAGCGCGGTAACGAGGGACCGCAGTCATCATGGGGTTGCAAGAGTAGCCCCTTACGGCGAAAATTGTCACGAAAGCAAAGTATGTCACAGCTCGTATCATTATTTTGACACGAACACAAGGCATGTGACGGCTGAGCGTTGTCATACAATGATAATCATTATTACTAAACCGTGAATCTTTCTCCGAAATACACAATATCAAAACATGGACAAGTTTTCAAAGATTGCTTTTTTCCCCTTAGTTGGGAATTTATACGTTACCATAAACACTTCGGACATCGCTGCCATTTAAATTGTTTTAAATAACCTCTCGACCTTCTAAAATGTTAAACCGAGTGACCCTCAACAGTGTCCGAACTACTTTGAAAACCTGTTTCTTTTCTAAGCTTTCAACCTTAATGTGCTCAAATACATAAATAAAACATTTCCCGGTTCTTACATCTATCAATAATGAAGCATTGACAAATAACACTGCAAGGACTATGGTACTTTTATTGCTTAACCTTCTCTTTTTATAGGAATTACGCAAATATTTCTGAAATGGTTAGATGAAATTCATAAGAACTTAATGATTCAAAGAAAAAAATTAAAGGAAGCATCAGAGTTTCAACCAGAAATCAGTAAAACGATCTCGGGTTGAACGGCCGTGGGACCATCAGAGCGTAGCAAAAGCGATGCGGTATACGGCTTCGCTTATACTTTGCACTGTGATCTTGTCATTTATAAATGCTTTTTATTTATATGAATTATATTCCAAAATTTCTTAACATATTATCATTGCGTCGTCTTAACGATATACATACAGGGTGTCCCAAAATTCAACGATAATACGGCACCAGGTGGTGGGCCTACTCATAACTACTTGAGGAAAAATAAAATAAAATAATCTTGAATAGATGCGCCAACTTTTGATAAGACTTGCCACAGTGGTAGCCATACATTTTTTTTACACCACAATGAATCAAAGTTGACTGAAAGTTAAAATCTTTCGAAATTTTAGAGAAAAATACAATTTCAATTGCTTTTTATGTAAAAACTACATGCATTCTGGGTATTTAAATGATTGTGGTGGATAGCAGTGCTACTTAAGTTTCCAATATAAAAGAAAAGAAAGAAATATTAGTAAAATTGTGGACATGGTAACAAAAAATGTCTTAGTAGGTGAAATTTTTTGAAGCAAATCAATTTTTCTTTATAATTTAAAAAATAAGTTAGATTGAATTTTTATTTTATTTTTCCTCAAGTAGTTATGAGT
>LQNK01002324.1:164356-181896 GCA_001586405.1 Phoebis sennae | reverse complement strand
AGGCACAATTATCGGCCCACTGGCGCTCTCAATTACAAAGAGGCGCACCCGTGGGATTGCACCTTCAGCTTATAGGTTCGCCGGCCTTCACCACTAATCTTCTTCACGTCCATAAATAGTACCATTTATATACTTAATTACACAAATATAAACAAAAAACACATAAAATATGATTAAGATTGATTGTTAACCATTCTAGCATAATAGTTGTATTCATAAATTGATTAAATCAGTTCTGCAAAAACGTCTGTCGTTTATAACAGATATTGCTAATATGTTTTACATAATCGTGTGAGATCATATATGGGTTATACTTTAATATGTACCAAGTCTATCTTGGCGATCCATCGAGAATTATCTAGTTATGTTAATTATGTAATTATATTAATGTTGAAATATGTAGGGCATTTTGTACTAAACATTGGCAACAGAGTTTTTATATTTTTTATACCATATGAAAGAGATTTTTATTTTAAAATAAAGCTTTTGAAACTTTTTTTATAAAACAAAAGTTGTTTGTATTGTGCTTTTTGTAGAGGCAACAATTCGCTGGCGCGCAACCTTAATGGTAATATTTTATACTAGTTGCTGTTTGGATCCTATCCATCGTTATAGTATAAAAAAAACATAGATACGATAATACTACCACTAACGGAAATAAAATTCGTAGGAGCTTAATTTGACAAAAAAAATATTTAGCTATTCTTAATCGACACTAAAAAGAAAGCTTATGGGATTTATTACGGACTAAAAAATATTTGTTAAATGAATCACTCGATAGAACAAATCTGTGTTTGAGTGTGATCGGGTCGAGTGGCGCGTTTTAATTTGCGCGGCGACATGTGAGTGCAGTCCGTGCTTTGGTTTGCGGGCGGCGGCGCGTCGAGTGCCCTGCTAATTGCAACGCCACGTTATCCTCAACAGACTCTACTCTCAGTACGACTACGCTCGATCATAAAATGACGTGTTCACATCCTCGCTTTACGTAAACCGCTTCTCGTCCACATTAAAAATGTAATTTTACGCATCAAAGTAAATATCTCTACACCGCGCGACAAATTTTACCCAAAGGACTGCACTGATAAGCTACGAGCATCCATAATGATATCGGTCGCAACATTAATTATTGGAAATGACAGAACAAATGAGCAGCACAAAAGCTTGTGCTAATTGTATGATACCGTTTACTCTTACAAATAAATTATTTTACAAAGCATAAAGGGAGTTACGAGAAGACCGGAGATCGTTCGAAGTAATTTCTGAAGAAACAAATGAAACAGCTCCCCTTCGCGCAACGGAACGCTTTGCAAACCGCGCGGCCCATGTAATCGGATAATAAAAAGGGCAAACGCGGTAAATATAAGATGAGGAAGACAGTTTTACGAGCAGTACCTAATTAAGTGGTGAACCAAACAAAACCAAGAAACCGTTTATGTTGAAATAAGTTGAGTACGCTTTAACAATTGCTGTACAACAAATAACATATTAATTCTATTCCTTAAAGCACAATGTTTAATCAGCTGCATTTGCTTTGCTAGTTTTTTGCTGGTGGAGATTGGTTTTATTTTTGACTCCCGTCGAATATATATTATTCAGTCTATCCTCTGTGCAAGAGCAATTTTGAAATGAAACATCGTGAGATGAGTGTTGGTGCCGGAGAAAGATATCTTTTTCGTTACAATTCTTCTCAGTTTGATGACGACCCGATAGGCGCAGTGGATACAGCAATAGTCTATTGCGCCGGAGGGTCTGTGTTTAATCCCCACGAGTAGAAAATCATGATGCCTCGAGTATAAATTTAAGTATGTATAAGTTATCTAGTCTTCATAGTACAAGCTATGCTTATTTTGGGACTAGATGGTTTTGTTATAAGTTCAGGAACATTTATTATTAATTATTATTTACTTTCCGAACTCCTATGAGGTTAGCACACATATTATACGCAACAAAAAATACAGAGTAAATAATTACAGAAAAAAATGTTTATCTGAAATAATACCTCAACCAGGAATAAATTAATTGATTTTACGTAGACCACATATGTATATTCAGCTATGAACGCGAAAAAATGTATATTATGTAAGAATTTAATGCCGAGAGGCACTTTAATTCAAGGAACTATCGTAAAACGCATGTACGACAAAAATAAACAATCCGCACGTATGCGTGTGCGAGGCGAAGAGCGCGCAAGAGGATATTTCGAGCGTGCAGGTAGCGTAGTGCGCGGAATGCGACCTCACCTGAGCGCTGCTGATTCACGCGGGCTAAATCAGTGCGCTCGACATCATTTTCAGAGAACGACTTCGCCACTTCATTTCTGCTGCTGAAATTCACTAAACTAGATGTCGTAAATATTAAATGAGGAACGTTAATCGCTAAGCTGTTTCACGGAGACGATTACAAATATATTATGCCTCCCACAAATTAGTATTTTTATCGGTGATTTACGATTTATTTGTTGGCTCGTAACAATTTAAGGGGCGAAACGTTTAATTCTCTGCTGGGTCGCGGACATGGGTCAGACCCGAGGCGATTCATTAGTTTAGCCGCGTCAAAGCAAACAAATTAACAATACGGGCGTGTTTTAGCTGGTGATAAAAGGAACAAGGGCGATAGACCTTACTACGCCAGCTGCGTGAGGCCGCACAATAAATCTTGCGGATGGCCCGATGTAATCAATAGAACAGGTACAATTTGTTGAATGACCTAGTGTCTGTATCTGACGAAGCGTTATGTATTTCATAACACCATATTTCATTGTAGGTTACATTTATAGATCAATATGGATTTATATCTAACAACATTCAGTCAATTCAATTAGATATAAAAAGAATATAACAAGCTAATCTGCTTTATAATGTAATGTCGGCGACCGTGGCCGGTGGCCACATGTAGGGGTGCGGCGGCGCATCACGCACGACGCTGGGCCGCGCCTGGCCCCGTCGCCTGTAAATGGCTTCAGTTAATTAAGTTTAATCAGAGCCACGACCATCTGCCACGCGGGTTACGCCCTCATAATATTCTGTTACAGCGGCGCGTATGGCCCGTGTTCCCGGCTCACTGTTTATCGCTGAAACCCTACACCGAGCCAGTTACTATAACGTGTAACCTTTTAAGCCGATGTATAAATGCATTTTTATCAAACTCACTGAAAATGTTCCAATTAAATACTACTATTTATTTATATAATAATATACTATTATATAATAAATCTACACATATATTTATTTTGGACATCATAATCATGGAGACACGCACATCGCTTTTTATACAATTAATTATTAAACTAATTAATACTATTAATATTAATAGAATATCCACTTTTCTGTTTTTATTTTTATTTTTATTTCTAATGAATATGAATATTTAATATCATGAATATCATAAAATAATGATTTGTAATAAAGTAGGAAGTTCTTCGTAGCAGGTATATATATTAAGCATTGTTACAGCCAAGTCACAAAGCGTTCGAAAAACAACAAAAAACTTAACGGTACGAATCATATACCTACACAGCTCACTAGCCAATTGCAATTGCAGCAATAAAACAAAATAACAAATAACAAAAGGTATCACTAATCCAAAATTTCATTATACCAAAGGTCAGAAATAAACAACAGTTTGCACACCATTACACAAGCAACACAAGTGCAGATGGAACATGTCATGTTTGCATCAGATGCAACCTTTTCGAATCTTCCAAACAAACACGAATCACAGCTTCGAGACCATAAACGAAAACTTTACTGATATCACACCGCAAGCGTGCGTATAATATTTCTATACAACTTAAAAGGATGTTTGAATAACACAAACGGAGAATTATCTAATCACCGCTTATTTTAAGACAATATTTCTAGTTTACTCTAAATGATTTTATAATTGATGCCCTTGCTAAATTATGCATGCAAATAATGTTAATACACAGACACACTGGGGCCAGTATCGTCAAAAAGTATATATATAGCTAGGCCTTAAACTAGTAGAAAAATAAATAGAATGGAAAAACATTACGGTAATGTTTACGTAATAAAGATAGATCAATAACCGGTTTCGAGCTGTAATCGTTTTATTTGGCAGCACAGACAAATATTTTAAAGTTAACCTGGATAAGGTAAAACACTCTATAAAATACCAATCCACTCTTCTAACTATCTTATAGAACGTAGTATAGAGTTTTTGAATAGGTATGCTATATATTTATTTCGGTTCATTTGTTAAACACAAAGGTTTCGTCTTTTGTCCATCGCGTCCTCCTTTTCCTGCGGGTGCTATGATACATTTTCTATCACAATGATAAAATATTTACAAATCACACGTAAAAATACAGGCTAGCTATTGTGCCGTACAATTATTGTAACGGTTATGAAGACATTAAAAGAGTCAAAGCTATTAATAACAAATTAGAATACAAGCACCGAAAGGTATTTTGTAAGAGGTTACGTCGATAAGCCGTATGGATATCGTAGCAGACACACGATAGTCAAGTATAGCGTGTTATGCTACCATTAACGCAGCGTGACGAATCATCCGGGGTTCATCGGTATGGGGCGCGGTGGAGCGTGCTTAGGGGTGCCTAGCAAATCATATTATGTAATAGAATCATTAATAGCCGGTTCTCCAGCAAGAAGTAGTCTTATACCTAAATGTCAAATTTTTCATTATTATTATTATTTTATTTTTCTTCCTTACACACAGATACATAGTTGTAGAGTCGTTAAAGTGAAGTTAATAATAATATTATCAGTGAGGGTACCGTGAGAAGTGCTCGTTGTCAACCCTAAGCTTGGCCGCTCGCGAGCCCGTGCCGGCCTCACGCGATCTTATCGTGCCTTCCGCGAACATGGCATCGCCAGTGGCCGCTCTCGTCTTTCTGTGATTTTTTTTAATATGACTTTCCCTCTATTAGCCACATCGTTCGCATATTCAAGCGAATTGTATTCAATTTTTTATTGTCATTTTTAAATAATATGCTTACTGGAAACCGGCTATTTCAAATACAGGAAAAATCAGTGTAACTTTAGTTAGAGTTTCAAATTAACACACCTTTTGTTCGTTCTTTCTAAATTTTTGTAGTATTGTAAATTCCTACTTATTTGCTAAATACATTACTTTATAGATAAATTAAATTTAAGTGATAAAGGCTGATTTTTATTTATGTTACACTGGGTAAGCGGAGCATGCGGTTCACCTGATGTTGAGTAACTAAATGAATATCTACAACATAAGTGTCGCAGATGCTTTGCCGGCTGGAAGGGCAGAGGATAAGGAGAGGAATGGAATGGAAATACCAACCTCCAGACCTCACTGGCAATGCTTGCTTGCTAAATATTATTGTTTATTTTTACTTTACTAAATGAATAGGTATGCCCAAAAAATATAGGATCGGAGAAGTGCACGTATGTATTGCGCCAGCGCTAATGAGCTGCAAATCCTTTGACCAGTTGCTCCCAGACCGATACAAACGCAGAGCTAATTAGCCAGCGTTGATCTGAAACCGCAGCAGTTAACGCTTTAACTCCCGGCACTAGTGCCTACCCTCAGTTTGAATGTCTGATAAATATTTAAATTCCTTGCCAAAGGAAGTACCACACTCATAAACAAGTTTGTACAATTTATTAATTATTATCATTGCCTTGCATAGGATTCGTATTAGGATTTAGGTCCGAAGAAACTCTGTCCGTGAAAATGTCAATGTGAACTTTAAAAGTCAACGTAAATGAGTCGTAGCCCTTGATGAATGTGTTAACGAAATACCAAGCCATCATCAACAAAAGACGTGAAAGATATTAACCTTTCTAAATTTAAAAAAAAATATATATATATATAATATTTTATGCATTAGCTTCAATGAATTTCAACTACGTTTTTTTAATGTAATTTTTTAATAACTAAATTTAAATGTGTTTATTTTCCGTACTTTATAAATAAACCAATTGTTCGGTTTGTTTACTATTTTGTATACCTTTGACCCTATTGTTCAAGCTCTCGACTTAATTCGACACGTAAAAGCTAAACGTTTTACATTTCCACGTGCCCCATTGTAAACTTTGTCCCCCAATTGTGTTAACAATCAAAGGTTTTCCGACACACAATAGTCGAGAAGAAAGGGATAGTTTTCCGAATACGAGAACTATTAGGTAACAATAGCCAGTTTTATTAAATTTTTATACGCTGGTAGTAAATTGTATTCAACCTGTTAACATAATAAACACCAATTAATATTGGTGTTAATAATAGGAAACAAACGAATATATTTTAGGGAATTGACGGGTAAATTGGGGTCGTTCCAAAGGTTTCTATCACATTAATCTGGGTTTTACACTAAGCCGAAATTTGCCGGTGGTGTCATTGCCAGCCCCTTAAGGTCGTCCGAGGCCGCACAAAACAAATCCTTATGAAATGTGTCACAGTTCACAGAGAGAAAATTGTCGGGATTTCTTTTAATCTTATGCAAAAATATTATTTTATGATAATTGTATATACTAATTTTTCAGATTAAGTTAATAAATTGGAATAAAATCGCTTTAATATTAATTCTCGAATTTTTATTGGTCCAAGTATTTATCTTTCGATTTAAAGAATTCACCAGCAGAGGAGACAAGTGGAGCACAAAGTTGTGGCTTGAAATTTAATCAAGTTTCTGACCACGATAACTAATAACAATTTCTCACAATTGTAGAGGCGATACGTTGCAATAACATAACAGTACACAACAAGAGAATGCAAACAGTAGCTATTGTGCGTGTGGGAGAGCTTTCGGACTGTTTCGCGACACAAGTAAATAAACACTCAATCGCACAATAGTCACTAATAACAGTATATACCTATGCGACATGACGTTAACCTCTCGGTAAAACATTTGAGAAAAACATAACAATGAGTAATTTAGTTCACACAGCGGATAATAAAATTCTCGAAAGAAGGGCCTTCCGGTGAAAGAGGCAAACGTATGGTAGGTTGCGTGACTGCTTTGTGGAACATTTGGATGACTTCCTTTGTTTCTTCGCGTAGATTGTGTCGCGTGGTGTTGTATCACGCCTACTTAGCGGAGTAATTCAACTCAAGTATCGGTAACAAAGCGATTTTTTATATGGATACGTGTATTCGCGGTGTTATGTAGATAAGTTATTGTGAAAATAAATGGTATGCCAATTAAAGTTTGGAAATTGCTCTTTAAAAAATTATTTAAATTATTAAAATATGTATTTACGACGCGCCTAAATTTCAAGTGCCGTGTTAGTTATACTGGGATGAACCTCAAATCACAGAATGAAATAATACGCATGTAGGAGAAAAACGTAAAAAAATATATTTTATCATAGGTATGTACTAACACAGCTTTAAATAACACGTGATAGAAAATACCTTGTAACGTGCAACTCGTTCATCATTGTCGCCAGCGCCGGCAGCGGTGCAATTTAATCGTAGCTATATGTCGCCAAAGTAGGGCCTACATCGACTGACACATAAAATTGATTTCACTCTAAATTGTTTAATTAAGGTCTTAACACAGGTGCGGATTTTTCCTAAGAATGATGAATATTTTATACGTAACATAGGTTGACGCACAAAATTATCATTACTTGATCTTCGAGTGCAATTAAATAGTGCTTGAAGTACGTATTTATATACATTAACCACAGAACAACCTCAGAACAACCTCATATTTAAATCGTATTACGTTAAAACTTGTACCGTTATGATATAATACAGCATTAAAATAAAATTTTATTTAGAATGTTTTGGAGTTGAATTGATTGTTTTTAAAAAATAATATGCATTGAAAAAATACAAGATTTTCTTTTTTAGTCGGTTTTTACAGTTAAATCCGAAACTATTAACTGTTTTGACAACTGCATATTTTTCCGCAGATAACAAACTATATTATAACAACGTTTGAATCGTCAGCAAGTTCATTATCATTTTAAAATTTTGGCATAAAATCTCATCTGTGTATTGGTAGTATGTGGTACAACGGTGTAGTTCTTAATGACAGCATTGCCAGAAGTACAAGGTAAATTGTCCATCATCCTGAACAAATAGAATTGTGTATTTAAAACCTTTACAATTAAATCAAGTGTTGTCGTAAGGTGAGCACACCGTTGTGACACACATACATAATGTGATGTAAATTCCTAACTAACTTAAACTGCAGTCGAGAACACCTAAAGTTCTAATTCATTAAAAAGCCCCCCAAAAAATTATAACACTTGCTCTACAGTTCCGGATCGAATATTATGAACTAAACTCACGAGTACAAACTCATTATGATCTATAACATAAATTGACATCGAAAAATTGCTCTTTGATAATAAAAATAAATAGCAGTAGAGGCGGCGACGAAAGAACGATTAATCTAAGTTTAGAGAGCTAACAAGAAGGTGAAGTGATCAGCGGGAGCCTTGTTGAAGTTTAATAAGCGTTAGTTAGCGGGTTGCAGGCGCGGCGCTGGCAATAAGGCGACTGTTATCTCCGGTACGACCACGGCTGCTACGTACAAATTACCGCTCTCACGTCTCTCGCCCATCTCGAATCTCCCGACGCGTTATAACTCATCCAACACATTCACTAACGCGATCATTGTATCAATTAGGCCGTGAATGATCGACTTCGATAACCGCAGTACGGTCTCCAGCTGTCGATATTGTTTCATAACATTGCAGTTATGCAACATTGACGTTTTACCAAAATGCTAAATAAAAAACACGAGGTATTGCGTGACAACGTTAAATCTTCAAATTAAAATGAAAAAGTTAAATAGCAAATACGTAATTTCAAAAGCGAAGTGAACCTAAAAATGCGGCTTCGTGTATGCAGTCAACGTTGGTTCGTCAAAGCGAGAATAATCTCATAACCGCGGTTCGGACGACGCGGACAGCTTAAGCTGAGCGCCCTCGGGCTTAGTGAGATTTTCTTTGAGCAAACACCACTGTACGAAGCCAACGTCGCTCCGTCCTCGTATCCATTAACGTACAATTTTATTGTTGTCGTACTCATAAAATGGCTAATTATTCAGCTACAGTTTAAAATGAAAAAATACATACTTAAGTCAGGCGAGACAATGTTTCTTTGGAACTGCATACTTACGTTAAAAGAGAAATATCAACGAACTCCTAGAAGGATGTAGAAAAATAGTTCTTATTTAGAAGATATAAATTGGGAAAATCGCCCACATTTGTGTATAACACATCTGTACAACGTTATTTTATTTTTTTTTAGGGCCACGTTAATCAAGTTTCCCTAGGTAGGGACATAGACAATTAAGTCACGAAAAATTTTGCAAGCCGTTAAGAACAGTTCACCCGCTATACTTCAATTTCTCCGCAGTTATCCATGCGTATCGGCGCAATCGGGCGCGGCTGAGCGATTCCGATCCGATTCACGGTAACTCCGATTGCAACATTATTCTGTGCGCTCCTTCCGCCAAAGAAAAAGAAAGCGTCTTAACAACGTAATTCTGGTTTAACAGCTACTCGAATAGGTAAAATAAAGTTAAGCGAACTACTTTAGATAGGTTCATTGCGCAGTGTTTCAAAAATGGCCTTACGGTGATGAAAATTATCCATTGCATTAAAGGAATCCATAACGTGTTACTAATTTCCGTAGGACATATTCACGAAAACTGAATGTCCTTTGTTGTTTGTTTGATACCAAAGCATAGAGGACTTTGTGAGCACACAACACCATACTGATTACGGCTCCATATTTGATGAGCCACTCACAGTTGGCTCGCAGCGGGGGCAGACTAATTTCAATACCCTCTTGATTATTTAATAAAGTGTGCCATGCGTTACGCACAGTAAAACAAAAGAGAGCTGCAATTATTTCTAGAGACAATAGCTTTTCCCTTACAAATGCGACTTTGTGGTTCACAAATTAAACATTCTTGTTTTGCTATTGCGAGTGCACTTGGAGAAAAATGAGAAAATGTTCAAGAGAAAGTGTTTCATATGTGTGCAAGTAGAGGGAGGCGAGGCGAGAGACGGAGGCGGCGCAAGACGGGCCGAGCACAGTTTAATTTCCCACGAGGTCGATCTCGGCGCCGCGCGCACAGCCCGCGGGAATTAATTGCCAGTAATGAATAGTCAAGTGAACATCCGTTAATTATGTATAGATGTACTCGAATTAAGAAATTACACGAGCCTCGTTTCCAAAATCCTTATTTTTATTTCATTTTAGTTCAGTTTTTATTCGCCGTCATTGAACATAAAGTTCAGATAAACTAATGTATCGACGACTATGCGGAATAGTTGTACTTCTCGTAAATTTTAATATATTTTTTTCGTTGTTGTTTAAGCAAAATACGAGGTCATTAATAATACCGACATGATAACCTTTTCAAATCGAATTAACTTAATCGATATCCTCAAACAATATGTCTTTATGCAAATTTTACATGGCTTAAACGATATTATCTTTAGTCGGATAATTGTATAATGTAAGTTTCACACGAATCGCAAATCGGAGCATGTCCCAAGTTACAACATGACATTGTCATAAGTTCGTTCACCTTTTATGCATGCGCTGCTTGTTTATGCGAACGCTGCGTATGAAACAGAATAAAACAGTTAGCTACTTCTTTTGGGTTTTTATGTCTTAGTGTGAAGGTAATATTAGAGGCTAGGTTTAGCACATTGTTTACTCATAAAAATTCATATATAATTTATCGAAAATCAAAAACGTTTATTACCAAAGAAGTATCAAAAGAAGTATGCCAACACTATTATGATTCACTAAAGTTGTAAATCTTTAGACTGCATCTACCATGCAATTGAAGTATAGATAAATAATGGAAAATCAATAACAATTTCGCATAAAAAGAGATCTGATAGAAAAACCAAGAAACGTTCGATATTCCTTTATGTAGAAGTAAAACAAAATGTAAAGAACGTAACGAATATAATTATAATGCTAACGGATTACACGTTGTTTCATGTTAATTAATTAACACATAATTAATAACTAAATTGAGGAAAATCCACAGATTGTATTATACAGTCATACATAACACAGTATTACACAGTCTCCGTTGAATGACTAAGACATTTATAAAGGAAATATTTGTTAACACATTTTTCATAAAAGTGTAGTTTTCCATGGGAAAAATTAGGTCGATTTCGAATAATTATAATAAAGAAAAAAATTAGGCAACAAATCTGTTTTATTGTATAAAAATTGTTGACATCGTACAAAATCAATCAAATGGGTACAAAAGCGTTGCGAAAGCATTGGTTCGGCAGTTTCAAGACGACGATTCGATAAGGCTTTATGGCCGCCTCGCCGCCTCGATCCAAGCAGATTGTATCGCATATTTGCGCGGTTACAATCGGTAATGGTGTGTGCAGTTAGGGTGTACGCTTATTGCTTCCTAGTCGACGCGCCATGAGAACAGCGCCGGAGATAGTCACTCGTTAAAAGCACGCGTCGGTTCCTACATAACACTAACGGTAACATCACCTCCATGCATGAATAAATGTACCCATGTAAAGTGGCTCCGAGTTCAGCGCCTCGGCGGGGTCTATTACGCGTTACGTAAATATAACAACCTCTACCTAGTTTCGAGCTACTTAATAATTATTCAGGTTTCTATGCGTGACCACGAAAGGCAAATGTTAACGACACTTTGTCAGAGCGATGGCATCCAACGAAATCCGGGTGTATTTGAATCCCTCGTTATACTAATAATTACTCGTTTTCCGTTATTAATGAATAAACATTTCAAATATACACTGTAATCAGAAAGCTACTACGAAAAAAAATATAAATGTTGACTATATTTAATATGCAAATCGGATTTACTGGATTATGATAGAGTGTAAATACTTTTTTTCAACGTTTTTTTGTTAAACAGGCAAGACAAAGTGGTTTTACACGGGTTTGTACATCACACATACACTATTTTTTTATAAATTTGCTTTACTGCTTTATTTTTACAACAGATTACAGATTTATTTTCTAACCACCCGAGTAATTGTTTTACTTCCAGAAGAGTCTCTTGTCTTAGAAATGTCAAGTATACCATTAAATTGCCTAGTTTTCTTTTTGCTAATCATATAAAACCGCATGTGCTACTGGATAGGTTTTTAGATTGCACACGAGATTAAAAGCTTACGTCTTTGCATCTGCTATTAGGTTGGGTAACGGCTGGACGTGATATTTATGTTAAACACCAAAGCACTGTTACTTCAACACGAATACCTAATGGACAAATTAGTAAAAAAAACCCCTGGGGATTTTTTTTCTTTTAAATGCTTCGTACTTAACAAATGCCAAAGTGAATAATAGACATAATTACATTATTAAATAAGGATAAATAAAATATTGTTATAACCATTGCCAGCACTATAAATATATTGTACAGTGCTAGGAATAATTCAAATAAAATAGAATCCAATATGACATTTTATGTAATGATTTGCATAATGAGATTTTACTGAATTTAACAATATTTAGTTATTTAATCCTTGGACGAATACTAAATAAACACAGTTTAACTGTCATCAACATCCTTTTTTATATAACTCCAAGAATGTAAATATTAATCATATGATACTTGACGACTTATATTTCAAGTATGTAATTAAGTATGATCGCGGACGTATTTTTTTTCTCAAAAAAAATATATTTCATGTTGAAAATAAAAAAGAAGTATTTGCACGACCGCGTTTATTCAGTGGTTAGGACGTTAGTCGCTACAATCGAGAGGTCCCGGGTTCGATACCCGGTGGAGACGTGAAAAAAAATGTCTCGGTTTGACAAGGCAAAGAAGGCTAATCATATACTTGCTTCAATAAAAATTGATCAGAGAAACACGTTTAACATCCACCCCATACCCCAACAGGGGACACAGGAATCATTTTGTTTTATTTGTACTCGTTAATGGAACTCCTAGAGGAGATGATATTATACCACGTTAAAATGCAATTAATATAATATTCCGTTTGGTTTGTAAATAATAACAATAACATAACAAATCATTAGGCTCTAATATAAAACACAATTAATGAAGATGTTGTTTACGTGACGTGACCAAGCAAACATCATATTTGATGTTTGAAGGTCAGTAAAAATGCAGCTATTATTATGTCATTTTGCCTGGTTGATGAGATTCGTACATTCATTAGACCTCTGAACTTGAGCTGGAAATCTGAAAATGTCTGGCCTACGTCCAGCCATGATCTCCCTACGGCTCAGTAGAAGAATTTTTAGATACTATTTTGAATTTTATAATTTTTAAACAACCAATTTTATTCTGCCATTTATTTGACGTGATTAATACTCATGTAGGTAATAGGCTAGTCGACCTCATGTCTAATTTCTTATTATAAATTAATATTTAATACAGTTTTGAGCTTACAAAAAATTATTGAAGTTCAAATAAAATAAATGTATTTTAATCATTAAGCTTGGAACGTCAAAAGCGCTATCGACCATAAATGACGTCAACTCAGTTGTAAATTTACTAGTTGTCAAACCTGAATGGTATATACAATGGATTTATATATGTAGTGGGTTTTAAGAGCCAAATCTAAACTATGAGAACTATCATAATGCCGAGAAGAGTCGAGGCAGATTTTGACTAAAAAAATTTCATCATTTAATTTTTGAAAAAATTATTTACCGAGCTAGGTTACGAACCCGTTTCATATTTCAAAAAAAAAACATCCTGTATCTATATAGCTAGTATATTATTATATACTAACACATATACATATTTGTAATAGCAAATTTTATATGACATTGAAACGGAGAAACTAGAGATCTCTGTTGCTTTGGAAACCCTAAATAAAACATATATTTATTAATAACTTAGAGTATTTCTCATCGCGCACTAAATTACCGAATTTTAGAAATAAGATGAATGATGATAAATATCCTCCCAATTTTCATTACTTATCTTTCGCAGTTTGATCTTAAATTGTTAAATAAAAATAAATTATTATAATCACCATAAACTGGTCAAGTCGATAATGTGTCGAAATAATAAGTATATAATTTTGCAATTGCGATTACTATGATGAGTGTTTATTTGGTAATCTTTCGACTTCTACCTCATGGCGCCATCTATCGGTAACAATTTAAAAAAATCACGGGCTGTGTTTTATTTTTATTATTCGAATTATTATGAATTAAATTCCTAAATGTTCGCAAGAATTAAATGGAATTGATTAGGCAATAGCCAATAATTGCTAGATTACTTTATTTCAATAAGCATATGCCCAAAATTATCATTCTGTGTCACACTCCCATTGTTAGGATGAAGGATGAAGGATGAAAAAAACAGAATGGTATTTACCTAAGCATTCAATATTTAAAACAGTAATGCCTTATAATGAACACAGAATGTGAACATCGATTATTCATAAAAAGACACATAAAACCTGATAAGATTTATGTTTGAATTATTATAAAAGATTTATATTATGCTTTATCAGTAAAAGTTAAAGTATTATTCAAGTGTTTATTTTAGGAAAGGAATTATTGATAGTTCTTCGGTTTATTACTTTTAAAATCGGAATATATGATAGACTATTTCTTGTGTTTAAATTTTGTCAATCACCAATAGAATATGCTTTTAATTATGTAACAATTATTGACCCAAAATTCAGAGTGCTCAGCACGATTGAAAATCCAATAAAATGATATTTATTTCGATATTTCCTACGTCAAAATAAATTCATTCCGTTAGTTGGTAACAGAAAAACAACAATTAGGTCATTGTCCTTTGTCGCAGTTATTAGCAAAACTTTTATATTGAGAATAAAAGATAAGAAAATTAAATACTATTTTTGTTTCTTGCAATAAATTTTTTGTACCTGGCTTTTTGCTAGTGGCCAATCACGTCTTTAAGCTGTAGGTGCGTCAGCCTTTGACCTGACTAAGCGTCACATGAATAACACACGTTCAAGCTCACGTTATAAGTTATAACCGATAGTCGATACTATAATAGTAATTCATTCGTATGAGTAGTATGATGTATTCATATCTAATCTTCAATTCTCTAATAGAAAAAGCCTCATGAAAATGAAAATGAATGAAAGTGGAATGTGGTATGGTGGACATGGTACCTGCGAATAGAGGTTGTTGTGACGTTTCAGAAAAATATGTTTCATGTTAAGTAAAACTCCCTAAAAAGCGAAATATTTCCTATTACATTGAGTCAATAAGTTTTATTTTAAATTACAAATTTACAGAATTACTTCAAAATAAATTAAAAATATTGCATTTTAGGGGCAATTAATTTTTAATTTATTTCTTACCACGTTTTTTTCGTATATAGCTTCCTTTTCCTTTACTAGACGCTTATAGGCACGCTAACGCTTTTTAGCTTTGCGGTAATGTAATGTAATGGTAATGGTAGCTCAATAAATAGGGTAGCGAGGATATGGTGTGTAGATTTGACGAATTAAAAAAAATATTACTAACAGATTTTATTTTGTTATTTATCGAGATTCCCTTTTCCAACATGTATGATAAACAAGGTCATGAAAAATAATTACTAACGAACTAATTTTTTATTGGTTAGCTTAGCTTACATTTGTTTAGTTTACCTTACATTGTCCTACAAATTTCGTGGTCTGTCTAGTTGTAAGTAACTGTATTAGCGAAAAATCCAAATCAAATAGCTTCTTTCAAAATTGTTCTCTATTTAAAAGGGTATTGGTAAGAATGTCCACAATAATCAAAATTACTGCTTCATCGTGATTATAATATTGAAAGAATAGATTGTTTAAGTTATGAGAGCACTATTAAATAGCTTTTCTTTATAAACTGCGTAGGTTGAATATTCGTTTCATTAATTATAGTTTGTATTTATTAATTTTACACAACATTAGAGATTTCAGAGAAGGTCCAGCATAGGGCAAGTTGACATTGTTAAATGTGAAAAGAATAAACAATTAAAATTACTCAAGTATTAGCGCAAATACTCGACCACTATAATCACAATCTGCAACAGCAATTTTGTCTCATTTATGTGAGACTAGTCGTCGTGGATGAATTAGGCACAAAAAAACATTCATTTGGCAACACTGAAAAGCGGGTGTGATGGTAACAAGGTAATCTTCAACATTGTATTATAGTACATATTGTCGGTATCGACGACACACAAATTGTATTTAATAGAATACCTATTCATCAAGTTGAAGTTTCTAAATGTAATGCAAAATATGGTGTAATTTTTTTTTTACTATATAAAAATGAATCATTTCCACTAAAAACGTCATCCATAAAATTGAGCAAAATTATATCAACATACATATATCTATATTATTTAAGTCTTCTAGTTTTTATGGTAAAAAAAAATACAAAAATTAAACAAAAAGTTGAAAAATTACGGGAAATAATTTGAAAAATGCGCTTTAAAGTTCCTGTGTAGGACGAAACAACGTCAGCTAATTTCTAATTTATTACTTTATTAATGAAATATATCATCACATGGTCGAAATCTATGACGCTACCATTTCCAATTAAGTCTAAGTTAATATTCAAAAACCGCAATGTCCATTTTTAAAAATGGGAATTAATCTGTTTTTTTATATATTACATGGTCGAAATCTATGGCGCTACCATTTCCAATTAAGTCCGCCTTTTGATGCGTTTTTCTCTATTGTGTTTTTATTTTTCAATTTATCAATCGAGTTTCGAAACTTCAAAATTTTTTCGATATTAAAATGTTTGGGTAAAGGGTAATTGACGTTACCCTCCTTCCTAAATAAAAAAAATAATACATCAAATACATGCACCGAGCGATTTGGCGTTTCTTTTCTATTTCGATTAGCAAGGAGCGAAACAGTGGTCGGTATTGGTTTAAAATCTGACAAAGGACAGAGGGTAACTTTTATACCGGAAATGCTAGGGAGCCGGAGGTATACGTGTGCAAAGTCGCAGAGCACAGCTAGTGTGAACATGAACAAAGAAATGCATCACCACTGTTTAATGTTGCTTTCTTTCTTCCATTGGGTCGCTTGGAAGAAGCTAATTAGCAACAAAGCCACCTTTTGTGTTGTCACTTGATCATAGTTAAGTAGAAAGGATCCAACCAACACCAAAATTTAGCTACACATCAAATTCCACACATAAAAAAGCCGTGACACAAATACTAGATATGTATCCATATGTCGACTGGGCACATATAACATTATGCAGTAAATAAACATCAAAGTCAAATATCCCAAAACTAGTTCGATGTAGATTGGATCCTTTCTGCATGACTACAATATCGAATGCTATATTCGCTCGTGTGGATGTGAGTCTATTATATTCAAAAACCGCAATGTCCATTTTTAAAAATGGGAAGTAATCTGTTTCTTTTCATATTACGCATTATCAGCGCATAACTTTGGTATCGTGGTTCAAAATAATGCATTTAAAGATATTCTGAATTTATGCAGGAAATAATTTCTTATCATAACAATAAACAAAAAAGGCTAAACTGATGGATATAGTAGAGTAACGCATAGTGGGCACTGACCTGCACGTCGAAGGGCTGGTGGTGCTGCGCCGAGTCGGGCGCGGGCGGGCCCACGGCGGCGCCG
>LQNK01002324.1:129245-164345 GCA_001586405.1 Phoebis sennae | reverse complement strand
CGCCGCCGCCGCTGCCGCCGCCCACCGCGCCCACGCCGCCCACGCCTCCCACGCCGCCCGCGTACTGCCAACACCCGACCGTTACGACTCCAACCGAACTTTACTTCTTACTAATTTTTTTTCTTTTCATTTTAAGAGGCTTTTACTCATAGAATATACCGGCCTCATCGTCCCCTCTATATATATGTACTTAATATAGAATTAAATAATTCGAGCCATGAAATTGAAAACAGCCATTGCAGTGTCACTGTTTGGAATACGCCCACATCAGTTCGGTTCTAGTTTAAGGGCCCTAATAGATCTATTTCTAATTGACTCAGACCGAACACGTTCCATCAACGAATTATATAGATTCCCGACTGCTCACAATTTGGAGAGGCAACAATCTATAATCGGTAATTTCTCATCACAATCAAAAATTTCTTGCATGGAAAGTGTCCAAATCTAAGTCTTTGGCCTACAACATCGAAATTTCTATTTAAATTACTAATTACGTACCAGGACATGCAAAGGCTGACACTGGATTGTTCTGTACCAAATCATTTATAAATACAAATATATCCAGCAAATTAAATTACATAAGATGTAAGGAAAGTTAGATGTATCTTAACATTTTGCCTGTAATTTAGGCATGCAAATATCCACAAATTTCCAAATATCCTACTTGTGTCGTATTCCACTTCCTATTTAAATCATTAATACCACATTTCTACTTCCTACTATTTTATTGCGTGTTTTTGTTTCTCTTTCATATGAAAACTAATAATCGAGTTTCACATGACACTAAAAGTTAATTGTGTTGAATGTTATTATGTCGTTTATTTTAATAAACGAACCACAAAACAGTTTCTGGGTGAAGCCTTTAATTTTATATTATCTGTACCATAAAATAGAAAAAAATCAGTTGAGTGTTACCTGCTGGGTATTGGCAAAGCTGTTGTTGTCAAATTGAGGATGTTGTTCCATTTGAAGAACCAGTTCAATATGTTGATTCATGGAATCATTCAATGTCATGCCTGAAAAGAACATTATTTCAAATTTAAAACTGTTATTTAATTCTACAAACAATTATAAATTCAAAAATAAAACTTCTGCTGGTGTACTAAGTGACAACTGTTTAATATAGCTTGTTGTGATTGGAAGTATTGCAACTTACCAGGATGTATCTGTGGATGCTGTGGATGTGGCAGTCCTTGAAGAGGAGCTACTCCCAACATTCCTGGATGATGCTGGAAAATAAAGACACATTAGTAAAATCAATCTTCACAAAATTCAACATTTAAAAACATCTCTTTAATTGGTCCATGTGTTTGCCGCCATAAAAATATTTTCCTTAGTATAAATATAAATAAGCTTTAGACGGTGAGTCAACTCCTCTCCTAAATTTTTTCCCATTCCTCCTGTTACAATAGAATGGGACATACCATACGAAACAGTGCAATACTGCTTCAGGCCGGTCTATCTTCTTCTAGGGGGGTGGTAATTTCACCGATGCGAACTTGGCTTAATAATGCAATATTCCGCTCCGTCTTTTATTGCTGAAGATGTTATGCAGCACAATTACACCCTGTCGCCTGTTGCGACACCCACGAGGAGATATCGTTATATAGTTACCTGCGGATGCTGCAGGTGCGGCAGGTGGTGCAGCGGCTGCGGCTGGTGCGCGGGCAGCGCGTGCGGCAGCAGCGGGAAGGCGNNCGTGCGCCACGCCCGCCGGGCCCGCGCCCACGCCGCCCTCCTCCTCCGCGGGCGACGGCTGCCGCGACCCCGGCGTGCGGCTGCAACACCATACAGGTTACACCTTGCTTCCCAGCAATGTGGTTAAAGTCTAACTTCTACGACTGCTAAGAATAATCTTTTGATACAACGACATTTAGTTAAGAATATCATATTAATATCGGTATATTCATGGTGGCCAATCTCAACAGAGACCCACCGGGGTCTCGAACCCGAGACTCCACGAACTGTAGTAAAAAATGCAACCACTAGACCAATGAAGCAGTCATAAGTTCTAGTATCTTAGAGTATGGTAGGGGTCCAGCGACCAAGACTGAGGTAATCTATGGGTTCCTCACTCAGAAGTCCCGAGGCAAATTTATCAACAAATAGTATCTTTCTTTATTTTTAAAACTCTACACACTCTACATCATCATAAACTTAATTTAAAATTTTGCACCAAATAAAAAAATCAATACAATGACAGTTATTTAAAGCACAATATATACTTGTTATCCTGAAAGAACAAATTTAGGCACAGAGAAGAATCAGACATAATAACAGAAGACAATTAACTAAACCAACATGTTTTTGTCTGATATTCAAATATTAACCGTACTGATGTTAAATTCATATTATTATCAATTATCCCAAGTAACTTGGTGACTTCAAAGGTGGCATCGGGGTAATCCTAACTTCTTATCATTAAATATTCAAAAACATCAAAGTGAACACGTATTTTCATATAAATCTTATTCCTAAAGAGATGGACACAACCAAGTTATGTATAAATCCTTATTAATATTATAAATACCAAACTGTCTGTCTACCGTGAGGCATATCTAGTGGCCTATATTATTAATATTCCTTAAAATTTCACTACAAGGAAAAAATATTTGCATGTTAATGTCTCATTATTTTAGAAATGAACATTAAATCAAATACAAATTCAGCATATATAGAGGTCAAAACGCCTTTAAAGCAATGAAAATTATTCTGTTTAATTTTAATTTATACTCGACAAAACGAAGAATAAAATTGTCGATGTGACAACAAGTTAATTAGTCATATAATTTGAACGTGAATCTCGCTATCTAAGGAAATCTGTTTACTCTGTGAATCATATGTTTTATAGCAGCGTGATAAAATATTACGCATGCGTTTCGGCGAGGGAGGGGAGGGCGCGGAGAGTTGCGCGGACGCAGACGGCAAAAATGAGGACGGAGTGGGGCGTTTGGCATTGACAGAGGCCATGATCGAACGCGAGCGGTTATTGCCCGCGCCTCGCCGCCCGGTGCCGACCACTACGTAGCACTCGCGGCCGACCTTCACGACTCGCGCCCGAGCACACGTACAGACACACCGGTCGAGTTACTAGGGCCGAGACGATTCCACTCGTTTCGTTATTGCAAAGGAACTCCATTTAAATTATATTTTTCGTCGACATTTATTTTTTCCTTTAAAGTAAAATCAGTTTACATAGTATGAACTTTTAATAGTAACTCTATCTCTACCTCCAGATTCCACAACTCTTTTCATAACTGTCATGAAAGACGTTGACCTAGTTTCTTTTAGTTTAAGATTTACTTAATTTAAATATCTCAAATGTTATTAAGTGAAAGAACTTACTTAAAAGCTTTGTCGTCCTCTTGTCCGTTATGAAGACCGTTCGGTAGGGGCCCATGATCATGCAACTCATGGAGATCTTTCTCGAAGGGCGAGCCAGATTTCTCTTCGTTACGTTCTTCTAGAACCATGCCTCGTAGACCGGCAACTACGCCAGCGACCTTTTCGTTCCCACCGCCAGTAGCAACCCCACCAGCTTCTATTCAAAAATATGTTGTAAGTCGTCCATGTTGTAACGTGATATTTTCTTCAAATTTAAATGTTGTAATATGCAATCTTATTAAGATTTATTCGTAGAAACTTATATCTTTTTGGTCATAGTAGATCTTTTGCGTGTCGAGTGATATTATGATTAAATAAAAAACATAAGGTCAGTTAGCAATTACCTACAGCCGCTTCACTTAAAATAACTTTATTTTATGGAATACTTTGAATTTCTTAATGAAACATTTTTGGATATATTATAAAAAAATAATAATTTGCATTACAAAACACACGAGCGGCGGAGCGAAGCAAGACACATTTGCGTCATTAAGTTTATGTAGCCTCGCTATGGACACACTATTGTGACACAGATTTGTTTAAAACATAATCAGCAAATGTACGGTAGGTATCACTACATAGTATAAAACAAAGTCGCTTTTTCTGTCATGTGTCATGTTGTATGTCCCTATGAACGCTCAAATCTTTAAAACTACGCAACGGATTTTGATGCGGTTTTTTTTAATAGATAGAGTAACTCATGAGGAAGGTTTTTATGTATAATATCATCCATTAAACCCGTGCGAAGCCGGGGCGGGTCGCTAGTTACTTTATAATTTGGCGGCTTTGGCATTGTTTCAATTAGAGATTGATTTTTTTTCTGGTGAAATGAAAAAAAACACACTGATGATGTTCAAACCAAACTTGTTACACTATACTAAAACATGTAGGTGTTCACGAGGACATTACCTGTGGGTGAGCCGCCGAGCACGTATTCAACCATCTTGACGCCGAGTCCGGCCGTGTCCCTGGGCGAGAGGATGCTGCCAGCGTCTCCACCGGGAAAAGTCACGCCGCGGCGCGTGCCCATCATTGGTACACCAACATTGTGTTCCACTATCAAATTTACTTGGTTTAATAAAATTGCTCTTATACTATTTGAGACAGAACCTTTATACTGAAACACTTCTGCCTAAACAACTTAAACATTTTAAAATTTAAATTTTAAATGAACAGTATCCTTCTTAAGTTAGCATTATATTTTTGCGTGATACGAACATAACAAAATACACATACAACATAAAAACATAGCTGTTGATATCAAGGATTCATAAAAACATACTATTACCTCCGGAATACTTTTTTTTTTAAACACAAAGTAGGTAAAATATATTTTAATTTTTAATTATCTGCATAACAAAAATTTATGTAAACTTATAATTTTTAAACCTAATGCTTGATTCATTACAGTTTCTCTACATTAAAATTCTATATATGTTATATTTCAATGAGACTTTACAAATTATTATTTGAATCTCAATTTACAATACCCATGACAAATTATTATTTTTTATTTTTTTACTGCGGAAGGCAAATGAATTAGATCAGAATAAGTAATAATTAAACTAATGGTGGTTGAGCTTATAAGAAGCAAATAAAAAGAGGTACAAAATTTAAAAGAACATAGGTAATTTATTAACTCCAATCCAAATAATAGAACATAGAAGATATCTTATACATCAGCAATCTGTATAATTAATATAAATTGGAAAGAAAGTTCAGTAAAAAAGTGAAAAATTACTACCATTATAGCATGATAGATTTTATTTCACACAGAAATTATTTTGTTTTTAATAAATTTAAAAGATAAAATGGCAAGAAATCTAAAAAATACAACTCTATCTATCTAAATCTAAAAAATAAAAATCTGATGGATTCATAATCTAATTAGTCATCTTGATTCAGATAAAGCTTAAACCATTGATATAGCAAAATATGAAAAACTTCTTTAATAACGATAGCTGTATGCAAAGCTCAAGGTAAGAATGTGGTCAACACAAAATAGTTGATTGCTAGGTAGATTTAGCTTTTTCACATTTAGCTTGGGGTGTCATCAGCTTTAGATGGTAACTTTATACAGCCAGGCACTTAAACTGTATCCTTATATCAGATTTTATTAAAATACTTTCATGCCTTTTGGGGTAATTGAACTACAGGCATTCAGTCATATTTAATAAGTTAGAAATTTATAAACTAATTTCTTGTTTATCCATCTTACCTTGTGCTGACCAAGTAGAATCACGCCACATTTGTTCAGGGTTGAGCTGCAAAGGTGGCAACTGTGGTGGACCTTTGCTGTCACCTCCAGCGCCTGGACCCTTATCCCATAGCTTTTTTGCAGCAGGTGCAATCTAAATATAAACATTTATTTATAAAAAACCAATAAAAATTTTGAATGAATTACTTTAGTCTTGAATTTTTTTTTCACAGGATAAAACATGATCATAAATTGCCTTCATACAGATGTTCTTTCATTCTGTGATAGTAAGCGATTATTTCATCACAGAATTATTTATGTCTTATGTAGATATCTCTAAATAGTATTATATTCCCCACAACAGATTCAGTTGTACTATACACATAATATCCACAAAAATGTCTTTAATTAAATAAAACTGTTTATTATCACATATTTAACATTGCTAACAACAATATATATCTCATGCTTCTTACTTATCCATTGATTCATGCAAAAATAAAACATCTTTATTTTTGATGGAACAAAAAAAATTAATTGTATCACTATAGGTACTTGAAATTAAAGTAAAAATCAAGAAAGCACATTAAAGTGCACTAAAAAGCATTAACCTACATAATTTCAGGTAATGCAGCCAAAGAGTCAGAGATAGTGTGCACCTCATTTAAAAAAGAAATAAGAGAGATTTCCTACAGACGCAATGCGCAGGAAGTTGTACAATATGCAAAATTAAAAGGGATTGTCATAAAATTTTCAGAAGCACATTTACATTCATTGTAAGCACATTGAAATGTTTCGTTACCTAGCTTGACTTGTGCTCTATTCTGCATTGCAATTCCTAGCAGCATTCTGCTTGCCGATGAGTCCACAGATGCCACTGTCGCCTAACACATACAACTGTCCCATTGAATTATTGGACTCTTGCTAAGAATTAGAACTATCAGGAATTTAATGAATTTTTTTGTGTAATATATCCAATGTGTGTTTATCATGTTAATAATTAAGTATATCCTAACCTAACCTTAAAGTTACAAGAGTATATCCTATATACCTGCTATAATTTTGTATGCTCAGCAAGAATATTTAAATTCTTTTGTATATTATTTTTGTTTAGAATTTTAAACTAATTGTGTAGATTATATTAAAATTGTAGTAGGTAACGATTTTTATTGTTTCCTGTATAGAAATGAGAATTTTCAAATAATTTATGTTATTCAAGACCAGGATCAGGAAATGCATTATCTAGTAATTGATGGGAAATTTGGAATACTTCTTTTTTCATTAACATGTTACCCATTTGATGTTATTCTTAATAATTATTTAATAAAAATTTATTAGAAGTGCTGATTCATGTATGAAAACTACGTTTAATATAATTAGTTAGCTTATTGAGACGATTCCATAGTAATTTAAAAGCTCGTCCTCTCAACAATGGTGAAATATTTTGTTTCACTGAACTCGACCAAATGCCGGCGAACACAATTATACCGAACCAGAAATGGCGGACGCCGGTGACAAGTAAACAAAACAAAAACGGACCTGTTGCTGAGAAAAAACACGATTTTTGCAACTTCATGACTTAAAACATAATCTAGAATCAAATATCTATACTATAAAGTATAAAGACTTACCATGTCGGGGCCCATATCCTTAACATTAGGTTCGAAAAAAAAGTCACTCAAAGGTTTCATGCGTACAATCCACCTAAAGCTCAAATCATTTACCACAACGAAAGCTTCTTGCAAACGAGACACTACACATCAATATTTTCATCTACATATTATTCGTACTAATTTCGACAATGACACAACACAATTCTTACACAAAATAGCTTATTTTCTCCAAATAATAACTGGAAAAATCTAAACTTAAAAATACAATGTTGACTTGTTTCGAACAAAGGACATACGCCGAGTACGGCGCCTGCGTTAACTTCCCGTTCTTGGGAGCGTCGGACGAACTAAGGCTTCGCGGAATTCATAATAGATGGCGCAATAAACAAAATGTAAGACCATAGAGACCTATTGATTTTTCAATGTTATTTTACGCACTTCATAGTGAACTTTATGAAAACTTTCTGGTTGTGTTTAGATAATTTCTTAAAATAAATTAAAAACATATACAAGAAATATCAACACACTATCAAACAATTTTAAAAACTTTATTTAGTATTTGAAGAAAATATATGAACAACTTCCACATTTAAAAATTATCTTACAAACCTTGTTTTCTTGAGAAAGAATTTTTTGGTTTTAGTTTAAATAATTAGTACTACTGTGTGCAATTAAAAATAATATTTATAAATAAAATAAAAATTAATTACTTAGATAAAACAAATACAAGTAAAAATTTTTTTTAAACTTATATTTTTTAGTATCAGCTACCAATGGCAAACTAACATCGTGGGCGCTTACTTCCCAACGGTCTGAATCTGCGATGTATGTCTATTGCGCAATTAACACGGAAAATAAGTATTTAATTAATTTTAGTTTAATTATGAACGTAAACAGATAAACTAATATGCCCAAGTACCGTAAGAATGAGATGAGACAGGGTTTTAATGCATTTTCATTATTTTGTGAGAGACTTTCAAGCTCTAAGGAGAAGATGCAAGTGTCTGTGGTGCAGCTCATAAAACAATGGGGGGTATCCTGTGTATCTGTGGCCTATGTCCATCTACACCATGGATGACCTGTTCGACGCTAATGACGCTGCAAAAACGTCGCTAATTTTTGGAAGGATCTCGTGTGATGTCATAGACTCGACGAAAATAAACTCTACACACTCATTTGAGAAGCCTCTAGCAAAAATGACTGTTATGGAGACATAAAGATAATTCCATCAATCAAAAGTTTAATTTTATTTTATTATTTTTGTTCATAAGGTAAGGGACTCTTCCGATTTCGTCCGAACAAGCGCAGTAAAAAACTATTAACTACAATAATAACTTTTCGCCAAAAAATAGAACCGACACCGAAAGTCTGTGCCATTATCTTTTTTTTTTAATTTAACAAGATTTTGCACCGACTTTGTATAGATTAGAACAAAAATAAATGTTATTTTTTAGGAAAACGGTTCTATTTTTTGGCGAAAAGATATTATAGACCAATTTTGGGTGCAACTTATAGGCTACATTTTATTTAAAAACAATTTTTTTCAGGCGTAGCTCTCTCCATAAATGTAACCAAAGGGTAAAAAAATAAATTCGCGAATACATGTTTAAACGTGGTGTCGTTGGATAGGTCTCTAAATATGAAATAGAGGTTTCTATAAGATGACATGCCATGCCACAGGGTAAGATTTTATAGATGAAAACGTTAAAAATACTTAATAAATTCCCAAAATCTGCGATATATAATTTTAGAATAATGATTTTATAAGTGAAACTTCAATTACATTTCTGTCGCATGTTATTGTAAAGCTATAGGTACTCCTCATTAGAATGATGCATTTAATTACGAAAATAGGAACAAATAAAAGAGGTCCTTGGATGATGGTAAATCCTTATAAAAACCAAACTACTGAAACAAAATCTTATACTGTGCGCGCGCTTGTAAAAAATACAGAATTTTTTCCACGTGTGCGGAAAGGTAGTGTATAATAAAACATGTTTAAAATCCGTTAGGAAGGATTTTTATTTTTTATTCACCAAGTATAAAATTTTATTTTATTTAAGTAAATATGTAATGTTATTACATTAGAATAAACAATAACATTAAAAGGAAAACAATAAAAATTGAAATATCGATAGATTTTTTTGTGATGCCGATGATTCGACCTAACCAGCAAGTAATAGTCAATACATTACTGGCTAGGTCGTAACGTAATTCCCATGAAAATTACATTGCCAGATACTTTTTGTACTATTAAAAAAAATCAGGAATATCAAAATATCAGCCGTAATAAGGCAGCTGCCACAGAGATCCAGCTATATTTTACTGACTATAATACAAATTATATTTATTTAGGTACAAGAAAATAAGTTGTACGTAATTTAGATACATATAGTATCAAGATCCACGGAATGGACCTTTTTACCAACCCGCGTTAAAAAACAAATTAATAATATTTACTAGTGACGGCAGTTTCAGATTATCGCCACTTCGGCCGAACCGCGAAATGTACTCCCTACATGTGCGACTCTTTTTTGGCTTTAACTGCCAACTTTGCCCTCGAGGAAAGGAAATTAGATATTTTGAATAATTTCGTTAGCCCAATGGGGACACCAAATATGTACTCAAATCGAGCTCAGAAGAATTGCATGAACAATCGTAGTGTTCGAGAAGAATTTGCATTCGCGAGGAAAGATATACAATACGTTCCATCGCTATAATTAAAGGATTGTTTAATTTACATTCACTTGATTTCAAACTTATCACGTAGTCGTCGCGTATCGTATTTTTGTGAGAATTTAATAAGAGTTTTTATAATATAAATGAGTTTTTTGAATATCATAAATAAGAATTACTTAATTGGACATATAAATAATTTATAAAATTTTGACATGTATACATTGATAATTGAATAATTTAATATTAAAATAAAATTGTATGTTTGCATGCTGTTTTGGTAGCAGTAGGACATGAGATTCACATATATTATGTATAACACGTCTATGTCTTGAGCAAATACAGGAATTTGAATTTGAATTTTGGCAGTAGCCGAATGGTGAAAGAATTTTTAAAATCGTTACAGTAGTTTTTGAGCCTCTCCATTACATTGGTTGGAATTAATACGAAAACAACAAGATTCATACAGATTTCCTCTTTGTAATATTAGTTTAAATAAGAAATCTTTTTCATATAATGTTTATCGAAATGAGAAAGTTTTAGATATTGTACAACACAATCTCAATCAATACGACCCAATATATTTATTATCCTTTTTACAACTTTTTCCGCCCTACAAAATTACTATAAGTTCATCGACTATTATTACTTGGGAAACTGTGATTGGTTGAGATAGTTTTCCCTTACTGACTGTGACATAATGAGAAGATAATATGGTACCTAGGCAGATAGGGGACGTTATAACGGTTCGGAAAAATATATTTGTTCAGTAAAAGTCCCTCGGTTTTCCAGATATTAATCAATTTCGAAAATTTAAAGTAAATACATACATGCATTCGTCGAATATTACACTATAATTTCATGGGGCGCATGATATTTTTAAACATAGATTTATCGTGATGTAAAAAAAAATATGGTCACTTGAAAGTTAAATTAAGAAAAAACTTTACTGTTTCTTTGACATTGCGAATGGAATATATCTAGGGACTATACTTAACATGGAATATATTTTTCTGGACTGTCATAAAGTCCTCTATCTGCAGTTGCCATATAATACACTCAGTACGCCATAGCCTATAGATAAGTTATTAGTACTAAGGTCTAATTCTCGACACATCCTTTGGGAATCACTTAAGTGAGTAGGGTTACTTAACTATAAAAAAATCGATGCAATTAATATTTCGCGAACGTTATCCTTAAATTTTAACACATTCATTATAATGACCACAAAACTCTTTAAACGTCGTATCCAACTACATCAGGGTATGGTCATATTGTGCAAATCGTACGTGTTTAATTTACCCTTAAAAATATTTTCGAGGTTTTATTATACCAGGACGTATCGGACGTGTCGGACGTAACAAAAGTACAGGAATTCCTTTTTATGCTTAGCTTTATAAATTACTAGACTAGATGCCCTGCATATTTTGTGTTAAATAGACAATAAAATATAAGCAATTACATAGTTACACTCAAGTACAGCACTTGCTACTCAAAAATACACAAAACTTATGTAAACTTGAATGTTTTATAACAGTTGATGTGATAAAAGGGTAAAGTTTACAAATCGCGGACCTTATGATAAAATTGAATGCAAGCTTAAAGCCTTTAAATGAACGCCATTCCTGTCTTGCATTTTTCGAAACATTAATTCATTCCATTTATTATACTCTATTCCAAGTAGTCATATGCTTATTTCTATATTCATATGTATGAATAGCAGGGAATAAATTTCTTTCAAATTCTAAACAAGCCTTAATTTAAATTGCTGTTGCAGTTTATATACATTTTGGCATTATTTATTTAATCATATTGATTAAATTATTACTTTTGTAAAAGATTCCTGCTTAGTAAAAGCAGTGGATTCAGATTAGGAATCGGGAAGGCGATCGTCTAGGACGAAGACAGTCAATCAACCACTATGAAGATTTAATTTTAAATTTTTTTTAGATTACAAAAACGGTTCTCTAAATAATTTTGTATGTTTTTAACAAAATAGGTTGTTATTATTTTAGAACCCCACAACTAATATGGGTACATGTTAAGACCACACCTGAAATATTCATTAAAACATAATTTGGCAATTAGCCCTTTATAATTTTTTTTTAATTTTAACATGGTATTTTCTTGGGTTTGTTTTTAACATGATTACTTTCTATATACTTAATCCTTTAAAAAGTATTTTTATTCAATTTTTAACAAGCTTTTATTACCTTAATGTTTATATTTAATGTAATATTGTTTATAACTTATACCCTTATAGAGTGAAGTTCAACTTTTTGAAAACAATTATGTTATGACATATTTTTTAAAGAATTTTCTTACTTTGCCATGGGTTCACTGCAGTGTACAATAAAGCTAGATAGCCTAAACTTCTATAAATAGTCTTCCTCATACACCTCACTATCATAACCACAAAAAATATATATACTACTGGAAGTTATGAAGATTAGCATGTTTAACTTTTATTAATATAGATTGCTCTTTAAACATTGGATTGGCTATAAATGGAAAATCTTAAAAGACTGGTTAAAAGTTCAAACAATTACACATAGCTTCTTTTCATATCTTATAACTTTCAGACCTTCAATTTTTTAGAATGAAATCCATAAAAAACGCTAATAAGTATGTTTTATCATTATATAAAGCTCATCGTTATAGTAAAAGTAAATAACATTCCATCCATTGTCATATGGTTTATTCTTGAGTCTTGACTGATATGGAAATTGAAAAAGTAAAATTATGTACAGTGTACACATACACATATGTATATACCTAATCTAAAGCCATACATAAAATTTCAAAAACAATTGGCAAAGAAATTATTAAATACAGTAGTTATCAAAAAATATTATAAATACAAAGTGTTTACAGCATGTCTGCACAATACCAATCAATAAACCAAGGTATACATGGTTTTCTATTCACTTAATTTTACATTAAGTTAGGCAGAAATTTTCAGACTATATTTAAAGTATTTCTTCAGAGGAGTATGACAGTATAGATGAAAGTTACCTAAGATCCATTCATAAACAGGAAAATCATAGACTATACCAAAACATTAATTCAAAATAATTGCTATCACAAACATAATTACATCTATTTGACTAATTTGTGTATTGAAAGCCACCTGAACCAATTCCAATAATATATGATTGTTTGTTTTGTTAGTATGAATTCGATAGACTTAGATAAAGAATGAGCAATTTTTCAAGTTAAAAAAAACTGCATTGACAAGTAATGGATTAATGCTTGTATATTGATAATAATTCAAGGAGCATTTCAAAAATGTCTCCTAAAATGCATAAAAAATATAATTGCATATGAAAACCGTAAATAAATGCCTTAAATAGACAACCTCCTGTTTTTGGGTAGTAAGTTGTTTATAACAATGTAAATGTGTATAATAATAATTTCAATGTGTTCACTGCATATTTAAAGATCTTAATCTCCATCAAATAGTTCATCAGATCTTTTTATGGAAGTAAATGGGACCATGTATTAAATTAATTTTTTAATACCAACAAAGAATAGAAAATGTAAGCCTTAATGTATAGAGAAATATAAAATCATTTAAATGTTTGATTTTTATTTTTTATATTTACTCTTAATTCATAAATATTGAAGAATAAGGAAATAACCTTATTACTATCAATAAAAATAATTTTATTTCTATTAAAGCACAAAATGATGAAAATCTTGTTTGATTACTATGAAAATGAAGTGTAATATTTATTTGCAACTAGCTTTCCGCCCGCGGCTTCGCCCGCGTGGACGACAAATTTCTGTACTTTGTGGATTTTCGAAGTAGAGGTGGTATGACAATTTTTAAGATTTAGAAACATATGTTTGTAAAAATATATCTCGTAAAGGTTTAAGTTCGAAGTATATCCTACATTAAATATAACAAAAGTGTCACTGTTTATATAATTCTAATAATTCTTTTTTAATTTTTTTTGCAAAATATTAACATTTTGAAAATCTGTCGTGTATTTTCAAAATAAAAAAAAATTATATTTCCATGGATTTAACACATATTGGCTTATGGACGCAAATAATATCTTCTGCATGTTGGTTAGTCTTTGTTGTGTTTAGCCGCCATGATCGTAATCTACTTTCGAGATCAAGAGAAGGCTACATTTATCAATAAAAAGTGCTTTCAATAACACTTAAAAGATTAAATTTAATGTAACTACGCGCATTGATTATGTGTTTTGATGGATCACTTTGAACCCTCATATCTTTTTTATTTGTTAACCGATTTGAATGAAATAAACACTAAAACCTCCGGGGGCTAGTCGTAATACATAATCGAAAACCGTATTTAAATCGGTTAAGCCGTTTCGAAGTTCACTGCGTACAAACGCCCGACAAACAGACAAACAGACTAACCGACAAACAGACAAAAATTCTAAAAATCATTGTTTTGAGTTTAGAATCATAAAAGAAACAGGAAACACTAATTTTTTCTTGAAAATATTAAATGTACAGACACGGCTTGTCTACGATTTTATTATATGTATAGATATATGTATAGATAATACTAAATGTTGATTCTTAATTTATGACAAAAAAATACAATTTTTTACATTATTACCATTTAACACAGAAATTAGTGTGGTCTTATTATTACATTTTTAAAGTAAATATTTTTCATAGTGGTTAAGCTCATGACAGCATAGTTAATTATAATACTATTAAAAAATATATACTGATACTTTCTGCTGTTTAATCTAGACTTATGTTTTTCAGCATTTTGATCATTTTTCATTGATCAGGAATTAGTCTGTTAAATTCACCCTAGTTCTTTTAATAAATTTATTCTTTTAATAATTACCCATACTTCCTTTATTTAACATAATAATTGAGTAAGATACAAAAACAAAGATATTTTTACTTTCCTATCAAACCTACCTAAATCACATCAGTCAATGCTTGTATTATATACTAATTTATATATCTCATAATTTTCAATGGTTACTGTTGTGGGGTTAAATACAAAGAAATCTTTATACTTTAAACTTAGCAGCTATCATAAATGTCTAGGATTCTAAATATGTAATGAAGTAGTATTAGCAGTCAAACTAGAAATGTACATCAATTATATAACTTTTAACTGGACAGATTTATTTTCAATGAAGGCTAAGGCTTGTGAATTTGCTGCTAGAGGCGGTAGTGTAGTGTGAGGTCTCCGAGAAGTCATTTGCCACTGTTTATGAGTGGGTTAAACTGCTTTATTTATTTTTAAACTACTTCTGATGTATTATGAAATATTTCATTTTAATCATTATTCTAATTTTATCTAATGCTGTTAACTGCTAGTTTGAAACAGTTTTATTTTGGAAAATCTTTCCCCCTTTTTTTTCCCAAACAAAATGGGATTATACAATACTGTGGCATGCTGAATGTATTAGTTATTATGCGATTATAAGCTTTGTTTTAATGCTAGACTTAGCATCAAACTTTGAAATCAATATTTCAGCTCAATTCAGGACCTCATTCACCAGTAGCGCCAACTGGTGAGCACAAAAATGGTAGCCCTCATTGAATAAATATGTTAATAACTTTTTAATGATAATCAGTAACATAATGCATCTTACCTGATTTCTGACAGCGGGTATTGGTGTTAATCCTAATTGGTTTTGTCCTTGTTGTAAAAATTGATTTGTTCCAGGAGCAAGCATACCCGCTTGACTTAAATACATCATGTGTTCGGCACTTTTTCCAATACCATTCATGGCTTGCATTGGATTCCCATGATGTTGATGCATATCATACAATCCTTGTTGCCCCAATTGAGGAGCATTTTGCATGCCTTGTAGTGCAGGCAGCATCATTGCGCTATTTTGTATTGTTAAATTACTCCCCAGAGCTTGATTTTGGAGTGGAGCAATCTGAGTATGTACCATGTTAGTTGTTAAATGAGGATGACTTCCGATAACAGAAGGATTAATAGCCAATGGTCCAACTGATGATGCTATATTCTGATTTATGAACTGTTGAGGAGTGCCCTGTGAGTTCTTTAATGGTACCATCTGACCTTGCATATTATTCATTGCCATTGGGGCAGGGTGTTTCCATTTATCCTGATTCTGAAAGAAATAATTAAAAATCATTTATATGTTGATAGTGTATCATTATTTTTTGACATGTGCAATAGTGAAACATTATATCGAAAATATTTTGTCACTGCAAATCTTTAACATATCAAACATACCATGAAGTTTAAGCAAGGGTGAAGAACTGAACATTTAGCACAGCATATACTTAAACTTTTGTCATTAACACAAACAATTCAATGTTTTCCATCTACAATAATAAAACTTTTTGAAGAGATATACAGTCTTACATTCATCTTTATTATAATAACCTATTTTATGTAACAAGTGTAGTGCATATTATAAATCCATATTAAATGCTTATACACCTCAATAATTCTATAATGCAGAATAAAAAGAAAACAATGTATGTATAATGAGATCCAAAAAATAAATCCTAACATTCAATGCTCAATATTATTCTCAACAATGCAACTGTCAGAATTGACATAATAATAAATTTTATTGTGGAAAAAATTCATGTACACAAACCTCAGCGATGTTATCATCACCAACGGCCCAGCGCTGTTTTGACGCTAAAGACGATAACTCAGCTTCTTGACTTTCACGCTGAAACACATAGTGCACACCAGCATCATCCTGAGCGCGGTTTTGGGCCACTCGCGCCGTTTGTAATCCCCCGTCTCCGGCCTCTTCTTCACCGCCTGTGCCTGGCCACTTCATTGGGCTATCGTGAGGCTCGAGCATTCAGTTTCACAATGCTTCAATACCTCACAACCGTAAACAAATAATCACAATCTCTGTATTACAGGACTACGGTAAATATTTAATCGATTTATATTATTGTTTTATGCTTTACATCATCAAACATACTACATGCGGCTAGCGTAATTCTAAATTGAAGCCATTTAGAGACTAAATTATTCTTTTTGTCTTTGTAATGACAGCTACTAGTTTTATCGAAGCACGATGACAGCCGCTAAGGGAAACCAAAATATTGCAAGAAACTGCAATGGCTTGTTTCGACTATTTAGAAACAAAGACAAATGACAATTACACTTGTAAATAGCTTTAGGGCGTTGTGAAATCACTTATTTTTGTGTTTTATGGTACGAGCCAATGTATTAACACACTGGCTAGGGATTTGTCGGCGTCGAGAACTGAATTCAATAAACACTCAAAATAATACACTATTCACACAATTTCTAAACAAAACGACCACAAATATAATTACTATATGTACACAGGACTATTTACAATGTACAATTTTTACAGAAAACCCGGTTTATGCCATTGGCTAAAGTCGATACTTTCCGATTTAAAAAGGACTTCTACCATACTTCACTGTCCGTCCGCCATAGTCGGGCAGATGCGATGCGCGCGCAACGCGCAAAGCTATACTATAAACATAAATAAATACAGCATCATACGTTTCTTTTCATGTTTTGAATTTGTAGCTGATAAGAAAAAATATAGATAACTTGTTAATAAATAGAAGCTTATTAAAATCTTTTGTCTTATGTAAAATTAACTTATAATATTTATTACTTTTTTTGCATTAAAAAAAACGTAGAAACAGACACAGCTCATCATCATCGAGGACTGAACTCATGACTACCATACTATAACCATTTTCCAAAAAAATCGAGTGATTATCATATACACGTAGATAGCTTTAAGTTGGTATTAACCTATTATCCTTCCTTCATTAATGGTTTATTTTACGAAAAATATTTTTCACATCGAACCTGTAGTTCAAGAGATTAGCGCGTCCAAACAAACGAACTACTTGAATTAATTCGTTATTTTAAAAAGGTTTAAATTTGCAGTACGCAAGTATATATAATATATCTGAGAGTCTGTGTAATTTTACAAAGTCATTTTTTCTTATTGGAATAATTATTTTATATATTTCAGTTAATCAACCACATACCAATGCACGTCATGGCTAACCATGATATAAATTATTTTTATTATTATGATATTCATATCATGGTACATTTATTTTGTGGCATTATTATGACGTGGATATATGTTATGTAGGTACTAGGCAGATGTTATATGTGTATAAATTTATGCTGGCAAAGGGACATGCAATATGCATGTCATGCAGCATGATTGAGGAACCATATTTTTTTTCATTTTTGCATACAATCATTTAGTTTTGGCAAAAAAGCAGCTGTTGTCCCCACACATACCACCTAACGGACATATATCGACTTTCTTTAACATCCTATCACGAGTCATCCAGGAAATTAATTATTCGTCATAGTATCTCTTCTACGGAGCCTTCGATTAATATGGCGGCCTTATAAAAGAACAATGACGAAAATGTTTGTTTTTTTACAAATGAAATAAATACATATATCTTATTAATTTCTCCATTTTTATAATTAAAACCATGGACTGAATAAGTATATTTCTATTCCATTTATCGTTAAAATTCGTTATACTAGCGCCATCTAGTGAAGACAAGTGTGGTGAAGTGGTGTACAGAAATTGAAGGTACTGGCAAATTACCATAGAAGATTGGCTATACCATGTTTGTCCATAAACTTATTGATATAAACTACCTATAATTTATTTCCAATATCTGCATCGACAGAGTTAAAAAGTATCCAGAGATAATTTTCATTATTTTTATTTAAGTGTAACATACATCTGCTTATATTTGGATGTTGTTGACTATGATAACAATTATAATTAGGCTTCTTTATGTCCAAAAAATAATACAAAAATGGTATAAAATATTATTTAATTTCACTTATGACAAAAATACACATCTATATAGGCTTAATCTTGAAGTGCAGACCAATGAGGGAAAAGACAAGACATTTAAGATCTTGAACCAAATAATAGAAGCATCGCAGTCCTTCAGGATCCCGAGACTGATTTACATCAACTAAAGATCCTGTTTTTGAAGTTGTAAATGAAATATGTTCTTCTCCAATGACTATTTCCAGCTCCTGGAAATGATAGTTGCATTAATTATTGTGTATTATACACCAACAAACTTAATTTCATAAATAGTAAGATCACTTCAAATATATTTTGAAAAGAATAGGTATGAAGGGGCATTTAGCTAGCTTTTAAATCCTTATTAATTTATTGACAATTATATCTAAAACTTCACTTTTTAGAACTAAACAAATTAAATATGGAAAGATAAAACAAAAGGCAATATAAACCACCTAAATTTTATTGTTAATGTTTGATTTATCAGATATGTTTATTACCTGTCTACCGACACGGTCTGGTTGTGGCCACAGTCGATCATCTTCGTGCATTATTTCAGAGTCGACGATGATACGTTTCAATTCCTCCATAACACAAGGATGTACGTAGGCTTCTTTGCGAATCATGGTGTCGTTCTTGTAATTTGAATTATTGGCATATCTTAGTTTGCCATCAGGTCGGAATTCAAATTCCAGAAACTCGTGACCGAACTTTCCTTTGTGGCCCACATAATAACGTATGTAAAAATCAGTAGACATATTTTCAATAACCTGTGCTCACAGGTGAATGTACGGGTTCACTTTTTAAAGTTCCTCACTAGTATTTCGCCAACAAACTGTTTTAATGTTTATTTTATTAAGAAGGAAGTCTGCAAATCTATCATTATTTAAATTATAGTAAAGAAATACAATAGTTATTGTTGGCGGTAACCAAACTAGAAACCGCGAAGGAAAGCGAAGCGAAAACCATAGACATTAATAAAAATTGGAGTAAACAACTGATGTTCCGTCAATGTGACATTCAATTGACATGTTTTTTTTTTCAGAAAAAAAAAGCTTTCGAAAGCCTAGTGCACATATATTAATTTTCTATATAATGAAATAATAAATATGCAATAATTTAAATTTATATAATTTCATTTAAATATGTGTAAAATCACCCTTTTTATTATTCATAGTAAAAATAAGAAGTCTCCCCAGAAGCTGAAATACACAATAATATTATATAAACATACCCTAATTTTGAGTTATAATCTTAGGTTGGATGAATATTTAGTTGAAAGTTATTTTTAAAAGAGAAATGAAAAAAATATTGATAAAAATTCCAACATAGATCTATATGAATGTAAGGATTGTCTACAATAGCTGGCAATGTTTGTGGATAGAATTACGTGTGGATATACAAGATCTGTGGGCTAACCATAGACTGTAATTGACGAAACTTCAAAGTTCTTTTTGACAAATCTTTTCTTTCTGACCCAGACAAGATGGGTGAGTAGAATGTTTTGTTGTGAAATTTTATCAAATAATATCTTCTCAGTGTTAATTTTATTTATTTAATCCTGTTAATTATCGTGTGTAATGCAGTTGAAATAAGTCGTATTTGTGAATATTTTCTGCGTTATCATAATAAACATTGTGAAGTGATTCGGTCTATTTGTATACCATAACTTAAACTTTAATTTCTTGAAATTAGTACTTAAACGATCAAAACTATGCAGGTATCAGCCGCGATCACTGGCATAAAAGGCGAGCTACGGGCGGTAAACGCGCCCCAATCCGTAAGAAGAGGAAGTATGAGTTAGGTCGCCCGGCTGCAAACACCAAAGTAAGAACGTGTCCTTATAACCTATTTGCCTTTGTTATTTTTCTATCTTGAACCTATTTGTTATATGTACTTACATACGTTTCTAATTGTATTTCAGCTTGGACCTCAACGTATCCACTTGGTGCGTTCTCGTGGTGGAAATGCCAAGTACCGTGCTTTACGTCTTGACACTGGAAACTTTGCTTGGGGTTCTGAATGTGAGTACCTAGTAACTATTAAGTGTTATAAATCATAGAAAAAAATCTACACAAGTGAAATCACAATTTGTTGGGACCTTAGTTCCTACTAATTCTTTTTTTAGTTAAACAGCTGATTCAAAATGATTAATAACCTCTTCATAATTTTCCAGGCGCCACACGCAAGACCCGTATCATTGATGTAGTATATAACGCATCTAACAATGAGTTGGTGCGTACCAAGACTTTGGTTAAGAATGCCATCGTGGTTGTGGATGCAACACCCTTCCGTCAGTGGTATGAATCCCACTACCTCCTCCCCCTTGGTAGAAAGAAGGGCGCCAAGTTGGTGAGTATTTAATCACTATATGATCACATTGTCACATTCAGGTTATTTTACTTGTAAACATCAATACAAAAAACTAATAATTTTAAATTGTGATAATAATAAGCCTTATTAAGCCTCTCATCTACACTTAAGTATTAAATAACATTATCATTCAAGTTTTGTATTAAAAATATCAAAAAATTTCTTGCTTTTGAATAAATTTCATTGTTCTCTGAAACTATTTCAATGTTACAAATGATTGAGTGTTTATCTTTTCAATGAAACTTATAATTTGCTGAGGTTAATGCAAAATTCTGAATTGCAGTGTTAAAATATGAAACCATGATTAAAATTATACATAATTTTGTTATAAAATTATCTACAATAAAAATGTTGATCCATTCAATTTAATTTTAAATATACTCAGTTTGCACTTGCCACACCAATAAATTTGAATGAATGCTTGCTAATTTATATTGACTTCAAGTGATATGAATTAATGATGATACTTAGCGTGTCAAATGATGTGCAGTGATTTGAGTTGCCTAACTGAAACAATTTCATCTTTACAAATCTGTTTACATCAAATTCGGTATTGATCATTGTTGTTATTTTTTAGACTGAGGCTGAGGAAGCCATTATCAACAAGAAGAGAAGTAAAAAGACAGCCAAGAAGTACTTGTCAAGGCAGCGCCTTTCCAAAGTTGAAGCTGCTTTAGAAGAGCAATTCCACACTGGACGTTTATTAGGTAAGAATCCATAATATTACACATTGAATCACATATTTATGACTCTGAGAATTGTTAAAATTTGTCTTTTTAAATGATGAAATCGAGAAGTTTTGAGGCTGCATCATGGATGGGAACCGTTTTGGGTACTATCTAGCAGTTGAATGATCTTTCTGTCATAGTTACTCTGATAGATTTCACCTGAACTACCTTGTACTATGTAGCAAGTGAATGTTTTCTAATTTATTTTCATTGTTTTGCAGCATGCGTAGCCAGCCGGCCTGGACAATGTGGACGGGCTGATGGATACGTGCTTGAGGGCAAGGAACTTGAGTTCTACTTAAGAAAGATCAAATCCAAGAGAGCTAAGTGAGAAGTGTAATTAAAAATGTAAAATCTATTTTCTTTTGTTTTATTTAAACTATGTTTTCTGAAACAATCCAATTAAATAGAAAATCAAACTTACTCTAATTATTATTATCGAACTAAAAAATTTTTAGACATCATCGCAAAAATACGTAAGGGATCCGATGAAATTGATACACAAGCGAAAATATTCGAGTTATACAGAAAAAATCTACGTTAATATATTTGTTACTTAGTAATCAACTCTAACAACTTTCAATATAATAAAATATGGCTTAATTTCATTAGCATTGGATTCTTGTGCCACACGATTTTTTAAATCGGTCGAGTAGTTTCGGAGCCTGTTCAATGCAAACAAACAATCGAAATATTTGTTTTTTATAATAATTTTAACAGACTTGAAAAAAGGTGGAGGTTCTCTATCCGTGGCGTATTTTTTATTATACATATAAGTTATATGTTGAAGTATATAGTTAGATGTTGAAAAATAAAACAGCTATTTATTAAAAGATTTATAATATTCTTGTATTTAGTGGGTCTACCATCTTGCCAGCCATCAATGCCACATGTATACTGGAATCCATTACGAAGTACAAGAAGGGATATGTAGCCGAGAATATCACTGGACTCCTTTTTGGCAAATATCCTGCAAACGATAATATAAATAAAAGCTTAAAATGTTTACATTTCTAATTCACTAATCGAAATTGACGTTATCTAGTAAAAATGCGGCCTTGATATGCATATGCGCCGGACCGTTAAAATTAAAACAAAATAGCAAATCATTTGTGGTGACAGGAAACAATTATCTCGTAATTTTTCCCCGTTTTGCTTATTTATGTAATTGAAAAGTTGCTGTATCGAGGAATCATTACAATCATTCATTCAATCTCGATTAGGAATTCCGGTACCTAATAACGTTTGTGCAACGGGCTATTTTCCTAATTATTGTCGAAGCCTACGCAGACTAGTGCGGCGCATCAATAGATTCAAATGTGCGTGTCGCCGTGTTGCGAAATCGCCACTCATAGACAATGGAAAAACATACTTTGTAGTTTAGCACTACGAGTTCGCACTCTTTTGGTAATAATCATTAGCGTAACCCTAGACCGTAAAATAAGGTCGTGGCAGAAATTTTAATCTACGTACGCATATAACAGAACTAATTGCCATGCTTGGCAAATTCCCGTTGTAGATATCGTTACGTCATATTATTTGAATTGCACATGCTAAACGAACATGTTTATTTTATTAGAGGTTACCGAATAAGCATTACAACCGTTAGATTCGATCACCAGAACAGACATGAGAAACAAATTGAATTAACCTCTGCTTCATGTGCAGTTAAGGGTAAAGGAATAACATTGTGTTTTGTCGGTTATATTAGATTAATACCTACAGGATATTCTAACAACAAAGGGCAAAGTGTGTAAACTGTAGTTTCAAGGATGTTGGCGGTCGTTAGCGCATGACTTCGTCTTGTACAACCACACCTGATTCAATTAAATGGATCACCACCGTGACCACAACGATTTCCCGAGGGCCCTTTATGAAAAAAAAATTGGTGCGTGTACATTAATGATAATATTTAGAGTGTAGAGTGCTTTGCTTTGCTTGAAGTATTTATCATTATTTTTAATGTAAGGTTCTGGAGCTTTTCCGGGAAGCGTATCCAGTGGCAGATAACTTATTCTCTAAAATGAATTATTTTAAAGAAAATAAACAACAATTATGTATAAGGAGACCGATTATTCCTACTAGTGAAGTGTCACCTTTTGGTTTATGGTAGAGTCTCTGAGGTATATACCTTGTCAAATAGGAAAAAGGCATATTATCCTTACTCAAATTGAACTGTTCCTAGGATTTTTTACTATAAGTACCTCCTAGTGCAAGGAATACTTACTCTTAGCGTCTTCGGGTTGGTATTTTCGTATGGCTACTGAAACAGCTTGTTCTATGCTTCTCACATACACACCCGACTGGTGCGTCATGGGCGTAAAATCTCGTTGGCGAGGCTCGAACACATCGCGGATCCCTAGCTGAAACAGACAATTCATTTGAATAATGTATATTATAATTTTATTGTTTAACATTAAAGTTTGTAAAGGGCCGGATATAGGGAGAAAGGGAATGAACTTTTAAAGATTTACCCCGTCTAAAAATTAAGATCCGAGGTTAAGAGTTATGAGATTTAAGAATGATATATAAACAATATATCATGATCTAACTAGCGACTCCCTTCGTCTTCGCGTATACACGCAACACTTTCATTTCGTTAAGTTTAATTTTGTTTTTTCCATAACAAGTAAATTAACCTATTTATCTTAAAAAACAATATTATGCTCTCTTGCAAAATCTTGCGATAATTTTGGGAGAATGTCAATTAAAGTGTTTCATTGTTAATTAAAATTGGATTTTTAATTTTACAAACTAGGTCAAAATAGTGATATATTACACAATTATTTCATATGGATTTTCGTAGTTTAAACGCAAATTTTTATAATTATTGGTACCTACGGATATCTAAAATTCCCAATTTATCAAGTTAATAAACGAAAACATCATCGTTAGCGTTACTTTTATAGATTGATTTTTATGGGCGTATGAATCGAGTATATAATGCACCTATAAAAGCATGCTGAAACTAGTTTCTTTTAATAGGTTCAACGATACACGATGATTAACATTTAGATTTGATTAAAAGTTATAGATACTTATGTATATAAACGAGATACGGATGTATTGCGTAATTACTTAAATTACAAATAAACAAAAAAAATCTTAACGTTAGTGAAATGCAGGTTTATGTTCCAGGATTCTGCGGTGAATTGACTTAAAATTTATATTTTTTATTCATAGGTAAGTTTTGCGAAAGAAAATTAATTACAAAACAAATAAATGTATTATATACTAGCTTTCCGCCCGCGGCTTCGCACGCGTGGGCTACTAATTTCTGTATTTTGTAGAGGCGCACAACAAAATTCTAAAATAATTACGGTCGCATGACCGCTGATATTACGCATGTCTATAGTTTTTTTATAACTTTCTATAGAAATAGGTTTGACCAAAATCTGACAGTACGCGCGCCTCTTCAAAATAGTAAAAAATTTTAGCCCACGCGAACGAAGCCGCGGGCGGAGAGTTAGTTATTTTTTGAAGGTATTTAAGAATTCATTAAGCGTTTTTATCGTCTTAACCTATAGATATTGGGGACATGCCTTCTATACTCTTAACGTATATGTTAAAGTATAAGAAGGCATGTCCACAACTCAACCAAAATTTTATTTTGTCACGTGGTATGACACATTTACAACTTTAAAAGCGTATATCTCAAAAAATATTTATTTTAGCAAAAAACGCATTTAGAAACCTCTATTTTATTTTCAAATACCTATCCAATGATATCTCATTTAATGATGTATTAGCGAATTTATTTTTTTACCCTCCAATTACATGTATGGACAGTCACCCTTAAAAATATTTTTTTCAAATAAAATGTAGCCTATAAGTTGAACCTAATATTGGTCTATCAGCATGTGAAATTTTATCAAAATCTACCCAGTAGTTATTACGTGATTGACGAACATACAAACAGATAAACAGACAAACAGAAAAAAAAATTCTAACCATGGTTTTGGTATCTGTGGACCATACATATTACATACCAATCACTCTTTTTGAAAAATATTCAATGTACAGAAATGGTTCGGTTACTCCTTTATTATATGTATAGATTATTATTAAGAAATTGATTAAGTAGGTTTCACCTTTTGCAAATCCGTCGTTAACGTAACATGGCCCTTCACGGTAAAACTTGGTACTGTCGCCCTCACACGACGAGGCCTTAGCGCTGCATACACATCAGAAAGATCAGACTCTCGCGCCATTCGTGCAAGAAGCCTTCCCAACTCCCCTATGCCTGGTCTTATTGGTAACACCACTAACAAATAATATCTATCGCTATCTAACGGTAACCGAAGAGCTGATGCTTCTAAATGTGGTAGATATGCATGTTCCAAAACTGTATCGTAGTGCATGTAGGCAACCTGCAATGTAATTACATAATATAAGCAAACTATACGTATTAGTTAATTTTTTTCTAAAAATCTCAAATTATTTACCTGAATATTTCGAAGCCCGTTCACCAAAAACATTGAATCACTGGAATAATCTTCATTAACTGGAAGCTCAGGGCCTATATTGAAAGATCTATAAACGACATAATCATCGATATTAGGCGGACTTGTGAATAAAAAATCTACGATTGACTTTTTCCGGCGTTCGAGAGTCTCTAATGTGGATTCGTTGATTGTTGCTGTAGATGCTAAAGTCGTCATTGTGTTGTCTTCAGCTTGTTGAGTTTCAGTCATAGTTGAAGCTGTACTGTCCATTGCCGAGGTTTGTGTAGATATCATGTCAGTAGAAGTGGTATCTGAAGGTGTGTTTGATGGTTGAGTGGATAAAATTTCTACGTCACTGTTAACTAATATTTCCTCAGTTGTTGGAACAGGCGATACAGTTGTCATAGCTTCTATTGTGGACAAAGAAGTCGACACTGTACTTGTTTCTGAAAAAGGAACATGTGTGGTTGTATCGATTATGTCGCTTTGCGGGATAATCATCATTTCTGATGTTGATTCAGCGTTCGCTGCTGATGCCATAGTAGATATAGAGGTGTCTATGTCACTTATAGTTTCCGCATTTGGATTTAAAGTTGTTTCTTCTTTGGCACTCATTGTGGACGGAGAAGTTTGTGTCGGGGTAATTTCAGAAACGTCTTCTGTAATTGGAGTATTAGACGTAGTCGTGGCGCCATTTGTGGTAACATTTTTACTATTAGTTGTAGTGGTTTCAGGTGCTAACGTTGGTATCGGATCAGTTTGCAAATCAAAGCCATAAAATCTAAGGATTTTTGTATAACTTTCGCTAAAGGTGACATTTTCATTATTGAGCGCTAGCCCAGCTAAAAATCCTTCTTCGGGAACAAAATATGTCTGAAAATCGATAATTCAGACCATTATTTTTAACCAATTTAGATGTAATAAAAATTGTACTTATCTAACATTTTTTTATATACCAATTATATATTTTTTATTATAAATTTAGATTTGGAGATTTAAATTAAATATCACACTAAAGTAATTATTACAAATAATCTTAGTTACAATTTAAATTTTATATACCTACTTGATGAACTTTTTGTGAGAAATATCAAATCCGTTTTAATCGCAACACATTTTAAATTGAGATTTAAATAAAAACTGACCTTTAATGTGCGGTGTATATCCCTGAAGCCTATCCTCATAATGTTTCGATTCCATGGTAATTGCATACTCCGCTGAATTTGATATGAGGATTCCCCATCAACACCTTCATATAATGCTACAATGATACCCATAAGTCCGTACGGAGAAAATGCAATGTTATTATCATTTAAAAAATTGTGTTCAGCTAATACTTTTAGGCCGAACTCATTAGTAACGTCCACCATATGAGCGAGAGGGGTCCTTTTACTGTCCCAAAACTTTACTTCGATAGGAATGCCATGTTCCGACACTGGGATAGGGGTGAAAGTGTTGATGTATGCGAAAACACAAAACAATCGCGGTATTATGCCAAATGTGGCGGCGACGCTAATGCGTCCGCTCCAATTCATTGTGAGCGCAAATCTGGCTGCGCTTCGGTGGGTAAGGCTGCGTTACTTGGGGGCTTCTTTAGAGCCTTTAATTAGCATTGACTTCGGGCTTACGGTGAATGCCCTCTAGGTTAAAGTTTGCTGAGTTAACGTTAAGTTTGCACGATGAAGTGAAGTGAATAATTAAATATGTATTACAATTTTTATAATGTTTATTTTTTTAAGATGCACCCGTTAACAAAGACACTTTTGGAATATAAAAATTTTGACTATTTAATTATACACTTGTGTCTGCATATTTTTTTGTTTAAAACTTGGTCATATTTTGAACTATTATCGGTTTAATTTTTAGGAATAAAATTATATGTAACCTTATTTGAAATGGAATTTTGCAAGTGCTTAATCAATCCGAATTAAGAAAAAGTATGAGTAGGGAAAGATAATAATTGACCGAGTTAAGCCAGGTCTTAGAGTGGAGAAAGCCGGGTGTAAGTACTAGCAGCGCCCCGCGGTTTCACTCACGTAAATTTTGATCCCGTGGCAACTCCAGGATTAAAAGCCTATATGTTATTCAGAACCCTTTATATAAACCAAGTTTCAGTATGATTGTTTTGATATGAATACAGGGTCGCAAGTCGTAACCAGTAGGGGCGATGCCTCATCAAAAAATCTACGTAGTGAACGCGGAACGGAACGGCAAGGAACAGAGGTTAAAGTTCCCGACCTATCTACCATCATTATCATAATTCTATGTATTTTTACGCTTCTGAAAAGTTTAACGGTTATTGTAATTACAAATTTTGCGTCACAGATGTCGTGAATAATGACAAGTATGAAAATAATGACATAAGTAAGTACTGAAAGTTTTCTATATATTTTTGTTGTTTAAAATATATACATATATTTTAAACTATAACAAGTTTAAGTAGTAAGAAAAACGCAGTCTGTATCGTAGCAATGTCATATATAAATGCATATATGTATTATATTCGAAAATAAAGAAATACATTTGACCATGTCTAATGTGTCCTCTACACATCAACAAACGCAAATACAAACGTCATCTATCGATGGATGGCGGATGCATCGGCAGACGTAAATTACCTAATACGGGTGTCTAAAGAAAGATAAATTAAAATTACCCTGTCTTCCGCGGACATCTGCTGAGGTCACAGAGTAAATTGGTTACTACGCTGAGGAGTAGAGGGGCAAGAAGGACGATGCGGCGTTGGATCACTGTTTTAATGATGGGGCTAGTACAGGGTACACTACCAATATTAATCTCATAAGCTTCAGGTTCTACTCACTTGTATTAAGCGCTTTTTTGTCCTAGTTGACATTCCAAAACCTTAAGATTGTAAAATGCCTATTTGATTCTTTTTTTCTTAGAACCTACGAGAAAGGTTTCACATCGTTACTGTATTAATTTAATGTACGAGGTTATAATTTTAAATTAATATCTATCTATCCAAACTTTATGTATTGTTTAAAATGGGTTTAAAACATTTGAGTTTAATATATTTTTTGTCTCTGCTTCTTTAGTCGATGGTTATGGTTGTACAATTGTACATTGTAGTTGTCTATCATTGTCTATTGCAATTATAGACAGAAAAAAATTATGCGATTGCGTTGGTAAAATTACCAACTGATTCAATTTCTCGTCTGAATTTCTAATTTGTATGTTTAATTAGGCATTCAGTCATTCCCTCATCGAATTTAATAGACCAATAACTACGCCTCCTATTATGACTCTATTTTTCAACAGAGATGTCTACACAACAAATTTAAGGTTAGTCAGTTCTGCGTAATATTATTCTTTCCAAAACTATATTTTATATCTTTCGTTAAAAAATTGTTGGCACATTATACATAAAATATGTACATATTATTAATTTAAGTATAATGAAGGACAGAAATTTTGTTTTAACAATCGATACAAATCGATATTTAGCAAAATAATGTTAACATTCTAAAAGAATTTCACAGTTTTTGTAAAATCCGCTACATTTTAGTGATTTGTTGTGTCTTTATAACATTGGGTAAGTATAAATTTATGTACATACACTGATTATCATATAGACAAAATTAACAATCGTTCTGACTGGACTAATTAATAGTAAGGGCTAAAACAAATCATTAATGTTATTCATTGTGTTTTACGCAGGGCACCGAGCCCACGTCTTTAGATATATTAAATTCCAAATCTATTTATATAAAAAAAAACAACAATAATAGGCCTTTGTTAGCTTTGTTCAATCAATGAACTATGAACTAACAACAACAACTAATTATTATGCCTCAAATATCATGTATTTGTATCTTTATTACTATGAATTACAAAATTCATCATAAAAACCAGATAGATTGTGAAGTATGAAAACTGCATGTAAGTACACTACCAACTGATGTGTAAGTATCATTTAAACAATTATATTTAAAAAAGTGGTATAATTCTTTAAGCTCACAGCTTACATATTCATTCATTGTTATTGTTTGTTTCATTGCAGTTGTGTTATTCAAGAATAAGTGAAGATTTTTATTGATAAGTGAATAAAGTTTATGACCGTCCTGAGGTCATAAACAAAAGTGTAGTGAATCAAGATGGAACTCCCAGACTGCCCACCAGGGGCAGAAGGATATCAAGATTCTGTAACTGAAGTACCGAAGAAACCAGATGTAGAAGCTGTTGGCACTAAGGTAAATATGAAAGTTGAAATTATTATTTAAATATTACTATTAAACATTTTCAATTAAAAAATCAAGTGATCTAGCAATGTGAACATAACTGTTTATTATTGATTTATTTTCTTTAAAAACAAAATTATACCTAAAACATGAAATAAAAGAACTTATGAAAGGTTATCATTGGATTTAAAATAATGTTAATATATAGAAGTAATTTACAAGAAATACTGAAATTGACAATATTTATATTTGATTTGGATTTTATTTTGATTTGGAATTCATCACAGAAACTTAATATCTTCTTTTGATATACAATATCCTTATATTGCATGAAATATATAAAAAAAATATTTGCTGCAATAAAAATATGTGAGAACAAATCATCAAAACATCTCTAAAATTGACAATAAATTAATATATTTTCATTTATGGTTTAAAAAAATCACTTTCTTTTATAAAAGTTTTAAAACATTTGAAGCTCTATGCTTTAAATTTGTTTCTACACTTCTACACAAGAATGGACAATCCTACATTTTTGAATCGCTTATTAGATGTAATTTGTAAACTTGAATTTCCCAAATTTTACATTTATAGTTGTTTACTTCTGCAAGTTTGGACTATTTATGATTTATTTTAATACAATTTAAAATCTGCAATACTGCAAAAAATCAACTTTTTAATTATCTACCTATTTAGGATCCTATACAACTTTAATAGAACAATCATTATTTACAATATAAAAAATATATATACAGTAAATAATATAACGGAAGAAAAAATAACATGTTTATTAGAACATCCAAACAAAATGTTTTATTCACAAAACTGGTGACTAGAATGTGTATGGAATTCAAGTTGGTAAATGGTAAATGGAATTTTTTGAAGTTAACATAATTAATAAGTTGTGTCATAAATGGTTTAACATTTAAAATTCTACATTAAGAATATAGAGCTTATATATTGATTGAATTTATGTTATTCTTCACTTAGCTGGTAACACCACTGCATTAACATATTATGTAGGTTTTGTTGTTTACTGTGATCATTAAAACATTGGTGAGATTGAATTTTTGAGGTATCTGTTTAAAAATAAATAAAGCTATTTAAACATTTACTGTATTGGAAATAGGGAGTTATACTACTAAACAAATAATTTTATCTTATACAGCATCAGTTGTTGGAACATTGAGAAATTTAAAATACAGGTAGTGCTAATGCTCATTTATCAATAATCATATAAAACTTAAAAGTTTACTATTATCTGTAACATGAGAAATATTTCTTTTCAAACCAAAGGAAAAAAAAATTACTACTATTGGGATCGCCCTTGCAAAATTAATTGACATTTCTCACTGATGTTAACCATTACTTAATTACCTATCAAGTTCATCCGTTATCACCTAGGTGCGATCCATGTGACTGCTGGTTCATTGATATGTTTAAATAAATAACTATTGCAATTTAAAACTATCTGTTTGATGAAAAACATTCCTGATTCTTTACACTTAAAGAATAATTTGACTCTAAAATATGCACTATTTTCATTGAACCTTGAAAAAATAACAGTTGTCACTACAATCAGCTTTATATTAGTAATATGATATCCATACCATTTGAAACTTCCTATTATTTTTTATAAATAATTCTTAGAAATAAATTATTGAATCAAATATATAAAAGATAATAAAAAAATTGAAAATCTTAAGCATTTCCAATTATTCACAATATTTATATTTGTTGTTGATTTGCCATGTACAATGTACATGTGTGATTCCACTTGTTATGTAGAGTAGACTACAAACTACTAAACAACTCGCACAAGTATGGTATAGTCTTTAAGACTATTAGTAGGTGGTAACATGATTAGTATGTAATATGTCAAAACAGTTCTTTAGATATAAGTTGCACGAAAATGCTATTTTTTAATATTAATAAATCCATTAAGAATAATATTTATTACATACATATATCATTTCTTTGTGAAATGAATACGTGAAAATGAGGTCAAATTAACAAAAAATAAAAAGTACATCTATGATAAATTTGGAAGTGGGCTTTTTGGACCTTGAATTTAAGGGTGTTTAATGGCTTGTGTAATGGCTTGCCAATATAACACAGAATATTGAAAACCCATTTTATTTTTTAAGGTGAATTCATTTGAAATAATTCCTATTAAGTTCAATTTGCAGTTGTGCATAATGAAATGGTGAAAATGGTTGGAATATAAATTTAAGACAATTCTGTGATAGGATTTGTTGTAAGCAACATAACATTCTTGCTCATTAAGTTGTTATTGAGCTTTATGGAATTATTATTACCATACCATATTAATTATATTAGAACAGGCATCTTGTTACACAAATAAATCTTAAATAGTTACATCCATCTGTATTTGGAAGCATGCTTTAAAAAGTCAGTCTATAAAAGGTGTTAAAAGTGTACAATGTGCGGTCCAAAATAAATTCTCACTTAGAATTTCGTACCCAAATACGTGTTAGTGATTTTCAATTTTAAACAAAACTAGCTGACAGCTTGATGTCAAGGTGAGTATTTGTAAGAAAAAGAAAACGTTCTACCAATACATAATTAATGATGAAATAAATGGAAAAATAATTAATGTTGTATTTTATTTCCTTTGGCCCTTATTCAATGTTATACGGTGTGAGTTTTTTTATATCGCGATTTATAAAAGTGTTAAAAAAATAAACAACATGAATCTGATTTACAATTAAATTTCCAGGCCGAACAAGAGTTTTGGGAGCATCTGAACAGTTTGAAGATCAAGATCGAAGATGACTCGTTCCGGTGCATGGTGGAACGGCGCGGGCGCGACGTTTCGGGCAAATGGATTTACCTGTGCTACCCCTGTGCCGCCGTGTGCAGTGGCGAAATCGTGTTACAGGTGAGATGATGAATTTCTCTTAATAATACGGTTGGCGGGCGTCGTGGGTGACAATAACAAATTTTTGATGTGGTTGAAACTGTCAGGAGTGCGAGTGGACGCGTATATTATGTCGTAATTGACATTATTTCATTGGATAATGACGCCCAGCTGCGCGTCCACGCATTCTGCCTGCACCGTGCGCTGTTCAGTCAGATCGCACGCTTAGTGTGAATGTTAGGGATACTTTACTATAGCTTAAACATAGGAATAACAGTTGACTAACTGTAATTTATGATGATATTTTTGTGATTTGGCCATATTATAATAATATATTATATCAATTAAGCTAGACAAAAAAAAAACTGGAGAAGCCACGGGCTATAAATATATTTACATAATCTATTCACATAAAAAAAAATATTTAGATCATATTCATATCAAATAAAGTTATATCATCTATCCATCCAGCCATCTTGACTTTGAGATTTATCATTAAGTTATGATATTTGAAAATGAATTGCTCTTTCAGACCCATATATTGGGGAAAAAACATAAAACAAAGCTGTCTACGAAAACCGTTTGGCCACTCAAGATATTCGAAGAACATCCTTACGTCATCAATGAGAGAGGAGGGAACCCGAAAGCTGGAGGTAAAATGAACTTTTAAAGTCGGATTGTTATAATTACCTACATTATCACAATGTTCGGGTAAAATTTACTCTGATTCTTTGTCAAATGATCGTTTAGAAAATTTGTCTCACCTCATAAAGAAATTAGGGTTCCAGAATAACTTAATAAGTATTTAGAGATAAAGCTTCGTCGCATTGCCTTCGTTTACATAATTACTTTGTAAAATTTATGAAGTTAAGCTAGCTCTAGTAGTCTCTTAATAATATGAATAAAATTTTATTTCAGCGACAGCAAACGTTCTCAAAAGAATATCTGAAGAAATAAACTTAGAAACTGCCACCCCTGAGCAGAGATATAATTATTACAGAAATGTGAGATGTCACATTCAAGACATTCTAGACGAAACGAAGTAAGTTGAGTTATAAAATAAAATAATGGTAGGCCCAAAAATACACTGCATTGTCAATTTGAAATGGATACAGTTTAGTTATGCATATTACCTTTGGTAGAGAGTGAATTGTGATTGATTTTCATTAGTGAATGTTGCAGTAGATTGTATAGGATGATATATCTATTCTGCTTCCTTTTTATATCCCCAATAGTTTATGCATTTTCTAAGACATGAATGCATTTTATGGGCTTTCTGTCATAACCAATCCACCATTGCCATTTAAAGTTCTTTCAACAATCGCTACATAGCTGAGTGAATTTTCAACCAATTTGAAACCTCAAGTTTAGCGTTCTGATATCATATCTACAATTACTTTGAAGGCATTTAATTTTTATAACCTCAGAGCGCCGTTGCTGGGCGTCGAGTACTTGGTGGAGCACCCGCCGGAGGAGGCGCACCACGAGCCGTCGTACGTGTGCACGCTGTGCAACAAGCACGGCCACCCGCGCACCATCGTTAACCACCTCACGTGCTTTTGGCACAGGCACACCTATCTCGTAAGTATCGTTGCTTTTATATACTGCTAGCTGTTCTGCGCGTAGCAAAATTTTATTTACTGAGAATTATGGATAATGTTCATTTGTCCAGTGATCCTAGTGAAAAAGTCATATATTGGGACACACAACTCATTATACATACATATTTAAGCATAATATAAACAAAGCTAGTAAATAAATGAGCGCCTGATCTCTCTCCGGTATGTCGGTCTGTCCCATCGGGCTATA